>JAHIAM010006325.1:0-66450 GCA_021605205.1 Aegilops longissima | reverse complement strand
TCCGCCTTGATCCAGCAAGGAGGAAGGAGAGGTTGAGGAAGACAGCTCCAACGGCAGCACAACGGGCGTGGGTGTTGTTGGTGCAGCAAGAACCGAGGTGTTGGGGACGGAGGGGCTGCACCTTAACTTGTGTATGCAGCCCTCCCTCACCCCTCTATTTATAGGGGAAGGGCAGGGGCTGCCCCCTAGATGGGAATCTAGAGGGGGGGGCGGCGGCAGGAGGGGTGGCTTGCCCCTGCAAGGGGGCGCCTTCTAGGGTTCCCCAACCCTAGGCGCAAGGGCCCAAGGGGGGTGCGCCCAGCCCACCAGGGGCTGGCTCCTTCCCCACGCAGCCCATGGGCCCCCGAGGGGTGGCTCTCCCCAGGGACCCTCGAACCCTTCCGTGGCCCCTGACAATACCGATATGCCCCAAACTTTCCGTGTCCGCTTGACAACTTCCCATATATAAATCTTTACCTCCGACTATTCCGAACTCCTCGTGACGCTCGGGATCTCATCCGGACTCAACAACATTCGCAATCACATACAAGTCTTCCTAATAACCCTAGCGCCACCGAACCTTATGTGTAGACCCACGGGTTCGGGAGACATGCGATATGACCGAGACGGCTCGTGTCAATAACCAACAGCGGATCTCGATACCCATGTTGGTTCCTCACATGCTCCTCGATGATGTCATCGGATGAACCACGATGTCGAGGATTCAAGCAACCCCAGATACTATTCCCTTTGTCAATCAGTATGTTATTTGCCCGAGACTCGATCGTTCAGTATCCCAATACCTCGCTCAGTCTCAAGCACCGCAAGTCACTTTACTGCATCAGAATGCATGATCCCGTGACTGCACTTGGTCACTTTGAGCTCATTATGATGATGCACTACCGAAAGGGGCCCAGGATACCTCTCCGTAACACGGAGTGACAAATCCCGCCTCGATCCGTGTCAACCCAATGCACACTTTCGGAGATACCGAGTGCACCTTTATAGTCACCCAGCCACGCCAGGACGCTTGGTACACCCAAAGCACTCCTACGGTATCCGGAGTTACACGATCTCATGGTCTAAGGAAGAGATACTTGACATTGGAAAAGCTCTAGCAAAACGAACTACACGATCTTGTGCTATGCTTAGGATTGTCTTGTCCATCACGCCATTCTCCTAATGACGTGATCCCGCTTGTCAATGACATCTCGATGTCCATAGTCGAAACCATGACTATCTGCTGACCAACGAGCTAGTCAACTAGAGGCTTACTAGGACGATTGGTCTATGTATTCACACGCGTATTACGATTTCCGGATAATACAATTATAGCATGAATAAAAGACAATTATCATGAACAAGGAAATATAATAATAATGCTTTTATTATTGCCTCTAGGCATATTTCCAATAGTCTCCCACTTGCACTAGAGTCAATAATCTAGTTACATTGTGATGAATCGAACACCCATAGAGTTCGTGTTGATCATGTTTTGCTCATGAGAGAGGTTTAGTCAACGGATCTCATGACATTCAGATCCGTATGCACTTTACAAATTTCTATGTCTCCATCTTGAACATTTTCACGGATGGAGTTGAAGCGACGCTGATGTGCTCTGGTCTTCTTGTGAAACCTGGCCCTTGGCAAGTGCAATAGCTCCAAAGGTTGTCACAGAAGAGTTTGATCGGCCCCGACGCATTGGGTATGACTCTAGGTCGGTGATGAACTCCTTCACCCAAATTGCTTCATGCGCTGCCTCCGAGGCTGCCATGTACTCCGCTTCACATGTAGATCCCGCCACGACGCTCGCTTGCAGCTGCACCAGCCATCGCTCCACCATTCAACATATACACGATCCGGTTTGTGACTTAGAGTCATCCAGATCTGTGTCAAGCTAGCGCCGACGTAACCCTTTACGATTTGAGCTCTTCGTCACCTCCATAAACGAGAAACATGTCCTTTGTCCTTTCGTGTACTTTAGGATATTCTTGACCGCTGTCCAAAGGTTCCTTGTCGGGATTACTTTGGTACCTTCCTACCAAACTTACGGCAAGGTTTACATCAGGTCCGTACACAAGATGGCATACATAATAGATCCTATGGTGAAGCATAGGGATGACACTCATCTCTTCTTTATCTTTTGTCGTGGTCGGGCATTGAGCTGAGCTCAATCTCACACCTTGCAATACAGTGCAAGAACCCTTTCTTGACTGATCCATTTTGAACTTCTTCAAAATCTTATCAAGGTATGTGCTTTGTGAAAGACCTATGAGGCGCCCTCGATCTATCTCTATAGATCTTGATGCCTAATATATAAGCAGCTTCTCCAAGGTCCTTCATTGAAAAACACTTATTCAAGTAGGCCTTAATGTTGTCCAAGAATTCTATATCATTTCCCATCAAAAGTATGTCATCTACATATAATATGAGAAATGCTACAGAGCTCCCACTCACTTTCTTGTAAACGCAGGCTTCCCATAAGTTTCAGATAAACCCAAACGCTTTGATCATCTCATCAAAGCGAATGTTCCAACTCCGAGATGCTTGCACCAGCCCATAAATGGATCGCTGGAGCTTGCATACTTTGTCAGATTCTTAGGATCGACAAAACCTTCCGCTGCATCATATACAACTCTTCCTTAAGATAACCGCTATGAACGCTGTTTTGACGCCCATCTGCCATATCTCATAATCATAGTATGCGCAATTGCTAACATGATTCGGACGGACTTAAGCTTCGCCACGGAGAGAAAGTCTCATCGTAGTCAATCCCTTGAACTTGCCGATAACCCTTAGCGACAAGTCGAGCTTTATAGATGGTGACATTACCATCCGCGCCCGCCTTCTTCTTAAAGATCCATTTATTTTCTATCGCCACGATCATCGGGCAAGTCACCAAAGTCCATACTTTGTTTTCATACATGGATTCTATCTCGGATTTCATGGCTTCTAGCCATTTGTTGGAATCGGGCCCGCCATCGCTTCTTCATAGTTCAAGGTTCACCGTTGTTCAACAACATGATTTCCGTGACAGGGTTGCCGCATTCACTGGTGCGGAACGTGTCCTAGTGGACCCACGGTTCAAGAGAAACTTGATCCAAGTACCTTGATCATCATCATTATTTTCCTCTTCGCTTGGTGTAGGCATCACAGAACATTTTCCCGAGATGCACTACTTTCCTGCTCAAGAGGTAGTACTTCATCGAAGTTCTACTTTCCTCCCACTTACTTCTTTCGAGAGAAACTTTTTCCAAAAGGATCCGCTTTGGCAACAAAGATCTTGCCTCGATCTTAAGTAGAAGGTATACCCTATGGTTTTAGGGTATCCTATGAAGACATTTTTCCGACTTGGGTTCGAGCTTTCAGTTGAAGTTTTTGACATAAGCATCGATCCCCAAACTTTTAGAAACGATAACTTAGGTTTCTTCCCAAACCATAATTCATACGGTGTCGCCTCAACGGATTTAGACGGTGCCCTATTTAAAGTGAATGTAGCTGTCTCTAGAGCGATCCCCAAAATGATAGCGTAAATCGGTAAGAGACATCATGGATCGCACCATATCCAATAGAGTGCGACACGACGCTCGACACACCGCTATTACCGAGGTGTTCCAGCGCGTGAGTTGTGAAACGATTCCACATTTTCTTAAGTGTGTACCAAAATCGTGACTTAAATATTCTCCTCCACGATCCGATCATAAGAATTTTATCTTTCGTCACGTTGATTCTCTACTTCATTCTGAAATTCCTTGAACTTTTCAAAGGTCTCAGATTTGTGTTTCATCAAGTAGACATACCCATATCTACTCAAGTCATCTGTGAGAGTGAGAACATAACGATATCCTCCATGAGCCTCAACGCCATTGGACCGCATACATCGGTATGTATGATTTCCAACAAGTTGGTTGCTCGCCCATTGTTCCGAGAACGGAGTCTTGGTCATCTTGCCCATGAGGCATGGTTCGCATGTGTCAAATGATTCATAATCTAGAGACTCCAAAAGTCCATCAAGATGGAGCTTCTTCATGCGCTTGACACCAATGTGACCAAGGCGGCAAAGTACACAAGTATGTGGGACTATCGTTATCAACTTTACATCTTTTGGTATTCACGCTATGAATATGTGTAACATTACGCCGAGATTCATTAAGAATAAACCATTGACCATCGGAGCATGACCATAAAACATATCTCTCATATAAATAGAACAACCATTATTCTCGGATTTAAATGAGTAGCCATCTCGCATTAAACGAGATCCGATACAATGTTCATGCTCAAACTTGGCACCAAATAACAATTATTAAGGTTCAAACTAATCCCGAGGTAAATGTAGAGGTAGCGTCGACGGCGATCACATCGACTGAACCATTCCCGACGCCAAGATCGTCACCTCGCCCTTCGCCAGCCTCCGCTTATTCCGCAGCTCCTGCTAGAGTTACAAATATGAGCAACGGCACCGTATCAAATACCCAGGAGTTACTACGAGTAATCGGTAAGGTACACATCAATTACATGTATATCAAATATACCTTTGGTGTTGCCGGCCTTCTTATCGCTAAGTATTTGGGGCAGTTCCGCTTCTAGGACCCTTCCCTTGCAATAAAAGCACTCTGCCTCGTGCTTGGGTCCATTCTTTGACTTCTTCCCGCAACTTGCTTATCGGGCGCTGCAACCTCCTTGTCATTCTTCTTGAAGTTCTTCTTGCCCTTGCCCTTCTTGAACTTAGTGGTTTTATTGACCATCAACACTTGATGTTCTTTCTTGATTTCAACCTCTCACGACTTCAGATTGAGAATACTTCGGAATGGTCTTCACCATCCCCTGATATTGTAGTTCATCACAAAGCTCTTGTAGCTTGGTGGAGCGATCAAGGATTCTGCCAATGACCGCCTCGTCCGGAGGTTTATGTCCACCGGGACAAAGGGTTGTGCAACCCTGACATTTTGAGTATGTGCTCACCGACAAAACTGTTTTCCTCCATCTTACAACTATAGAACTTGTCGGAGACTTCATATCTCTCGACCCGGCATGAGCTTGAAAACTAGTTTCAGCTCTCTAACATCTCATATGCTCCGTGTTGCTCAAAACGCTTTTGGAGCCCCGGTTCTAAGTTGTAAAGCATGCCGCACCGAACGAGGGAGTAATCATCAAGACGAGACTGCCAAGCATTCATAATGTCTTGGTTCTTCGACGGAGCGCCACCTAGCGGTCCTTCTAGGACATATTGTTTCTCGGCAGCTATGAGGATGATCTCGTGTTCCGACCCAGTCCGAGATAGTTGCTGCCGCCATCTTTCAGCTTGGTTTTCTAGGAACGCTGAAGTTCAAGTTGACATGAGCGCTGGCCATTTGATCTACAAGACATATTATGCAAAAGTTTTAGACTAAGTTCATGATAATTAAGTTCATCTAATCAAATTATTTAAATGAACTCCCACCAGATTAGACATCCTCTAGTCATCTAAGTGTTACACGATCCGAGTCGACTAGGCCGTGGTCCGATCATCACGTGAGACGGACTAGTCATCGCCGGTGAACATTCTCATGTTGATCGATCTTCCATACGACTCGTGTTCGACCTTTCGGTCTCCGTGTTCCGAGGCCATGTCTGTACATGCTAGGCTCGCCAAGTTAACCCTAAGTGTTTTGCATGTGTAAAACTGTCTTACACCCGCTGTATGTGAACGTAAGGATCTATCACACCCGATCATCACGTGGTGCTTCAAACCATTTAACTTTAGCAACGGTGCACGCTTAGGGGAGAACACTTCTTGAAATTGTTGTAAGGGATCATCTTATTTACTACCATCATTCTAAGTAAACAAGATGCATAAACATAATAAACATCACATGCAATTATATAGTAGTGACATGATATGGCCAATATCATAAAGCTCCATTGATCTCCATCTTCGGGGCTCCATGATCATCTTGTCACCGCATGACACCATGATCTCCATCATCATGATCTCCATCATCGTGTCTTCATGAAGTTGTCACGCCAACGACTACTTATACTTCTATGGCTAACGGTTTAGCAATAAAGTAAAGTAATTTACATGATGCTCTTCAATGACACGCAGGTCATACAAAAATAAAGACAACTCCTATGGATCCTGCCGTTGTCATACTCATCGACATGCAAGTCGTGATTCCTATTACAAGAACATGATCTCATACATCACAATATGTCATTCATCATTCATCACAACTTGGCCATATCACATCACATGACAATTGCTGCAAAAACAAGTTAGACGCCTTCTAATTGTTGTTGCATCTTTACGTGGCTGCAATTGGGCTCTAGCAAGAACGCTTTCTTACCTACTTAATAACCACAACGTGATCTTGTCAACTTCTATTTACCCTTCATAAGGACCCTTTTCATCGAATCCGCCCAACTAAAGTGGAGAGACAGACACCCGCCAGCCACCTTATGCAACTAGTGCATGTCACGGTGGAACCGGTCTCACGAAGCGCACGTAAGGTTGGTCCGGCCGCTTCATCCCACAATACCGCTGAAGCAAGATAAGACTAGTAGCGCAAGCAAGTTGAAAGATATATACGCCCACAACAAATTGTGTTCTACTCGGCAATAGAGAACTACGATAGACCTAGCTCATGATGCCACTGTTGGGGAACGCTGCAGAAAATTAAAATTTTTCCTACGGTTTCACCAAGATCCATCTATGAGTTCATCTAAGCAACGAGTCAAGGGAGTGAGTTTGCATCTACATACCACTTGTAGATCGAAAAGGAAGCTGCTCAAGGATGGTGATGATGGAGTCGATCGCCGTGATTCGATCACCGATGACCAAGTGCTGAACGGACAGCACCTCCGCTGCTCAACACACGACGGGACGGACGACGTCTCCTCCGCCTTGATCCAGCAAGGAGGAAGGAGAGGTTGAGGAAGACAGCTCCAACGGCAGCACGACGGCGTGGTGTTGTTGGTGCAGCAAGATCCCACAGGCTTCGCCAAGCACGCATGGAAGAGGAGAGGTGTTGGGAGGGAGGGCTGCGCCTTAACTTGTGTATGCAGCCTCCCTCACCCCTCTATTTATAGGGGAAGGGGCAGGGGCCCCTCTAGATGGGAATCTAGAGGGGGCGCGCCAGGAGGGGGGCTTGCCTCCTGTGCAAGGGGGCACCCCTCTAGGGTTCCCCAAACCCTAGGCGCAGGGCCCAAGGGGTGCGCCCAGCCCACCAGGGCTGGCTCCTTCCCCATGCAGCCCATAGGGCCCCTCGAGGGGTGGCTCTCCTGTGGACCCCTCGAACCCTTCCGTGGCCCCAGACAATACCGATATGCCCCAAACTTTCCGTGTCCGCTTGACAACTTCCCATATATAAATCTTTACCTCCGACTATTCCGAACTCCTCGTGACGTCCGGATCTCATCCGGACTCAACAACATTCGTAATCACATACAAGTCTTCCTAATAACCCTAGCGCCACCGAACCTTATGTGTAGACTCTACGGTTCGGGAGACATGCGATATGACCGAGACGGCTCAGTGTCAATAACCAACAGCGGATCTGGATACCCATGTTGGTTCCCACATGCTCCTCGATGATGTCATTGATGAACCACGATGTCGAGGATTCAAGCAACCCCGATACTATTCCCTTTGTCAATCGGTATAAAGATTTGCCCGAGACTCGATCGCCGGTATCCCAATACCTCGCTCAGTCTCAAGCATCGCAAGTCACTTTACTTGTACCGAATGGATGATCCCGTGACCGCACACTTGGTCACTTTGAGCTCATTATGATGATGCACTACCGAAAGTGGGCCCAGAATACCTCTCCGTAACACGGAGTGACAAATCCTGCCTCGATCCGTGTCAACCCAACAGACACTTTCGGAGATACCGTAGTGCACCTTTATAGTCACCCGCTTACGCCAGACGCTTGGTACACCCAAAGCACTCCTACGGTATCCGGAGTTACACGATCTCATGGTCTAAGGAAGAGATACTTGACATTGGAAAAGCTCTAGCAAAACGAACTACACGATCTTGTGCTATGCTTAGATTTGGTCTTTCCATCACGCCATTCTCCTAATGACGTGATCCCGTTATCAATGACATCCGATGTCCATAGTCGAAACCATGACTATCTCGCTGACCAACGAGCTAGTCAACTAGAGGCTTACTAGGACGATTGTGGTCTATGTATTCACACGCGTATTACGATTTCCTGATAATACAATTATAGCATGAATAAAAGACAATTATCATGAACAAGGAAATATAATAATAATGCTTTTATTATTGCCTCTAGGGCATATTTCCAACAATGGAGTTGTCTCAGAGGTTTAGGTAAGAAGGACTTCACCCCGTAAATTGAGAGGATTAGATCAAGATTTAATGTAGTTGCTTAACAACCACATAAACTGGTCCGTAAACTAGATTAGGATGATGCACTCACACGAAGCATCGACTTGAGCTGAAATTTGGCAAGGTTTAATGATTTGGTCATAGTAAGATGTCAGAAAAATTTCATACCAATTGATTCACCAAAATGGTACTTCCTTCACAATTATCTTCACCGACCGTAATGTTGCAAAAATTTATAGGAATAATGGCTTGATTAACCATGCCCAAAATGGGTGGAGGTAGGTTATATGGATAATAGAAGGCCTAGAAAATTGTCAGCCAAAATGGAGCAAGATAAAATATACTTGCTTCACAAACTGAAATTTTGGACATAATCAAAGAATTGAAGCTGAGCTCACATGGAGGCATGAAATGAGCTCTACTTTGGTTGACGGCTATGATATGATGATATGATGGATCATGCAAAAGGGCAACTCATTTGGATATGCCTAGCTTGCACCTCCTTCACAAAGCTTCTTTCTGGATAGAAACTTTGGAAAATCATAATTAAATAATTACTAGGAAGATGAGGTTGCATTTTGGCATGTGGCAATTATATGGACAGGAAAAGGTGTCCAAGGAGTTTGAGGTCAATTGGGAAAATTAAAATAGCACTTGCTTCACAATGTGCCATTTAGGGAAGAATAGGAAATGAATTATTTGAGCATGATGATAAACATGACAAATGAAATATTTTGCCATATTTGAGAATATATGACCCAAACAATTTATGAGAATTATTTGGGAATTTTAGGAGTATTGAAGTAAAGGTTGCTTCACAACCTAGGGCAATTTGAGTTATTCCTTTAATAGAAAGGAATATTCCCAATAAAAAGAATATTGGGATTTGGGCTAGGATGAAATGACAGGTCTAGGGAAGGATTTGGAATGATAGCCACTCGAAACAAAGAAGAGGGCATCTTCTTCAGCCTGCACTACATAGCCACGAAAAAGGAAATCTCAGCAAAAACCTCGTAAAAACAAAAGAAAAGAAAGGGCCAAAATCAGTCATTACATGGTGGCCCGTGAAGATACAAAGACCAAGACTGCACCCGTGTCCAGATAGGTCTCCTTGGCATGGAAGGCAAGCTTGGCGCACCGGATATGTAGATTCCTTTCTCAGAATCACCTTGTGTAACCCTACATCTCCCTGTCTATATAAACCGGAGGACTTAGTCCTAAAGGAGAGATATTCATTAGCATAGCCATACATGCTAGGCTTCTAGGGTTTAGCAATTACGATCTCACGGTAGATCAACTCTTGTAATACTCATATTCATGAAGATCAATCAAGCAGGAAGTAGGGTATTACCTCCATAGAGAGGGCACGAACCTGGGTAAACATCGCGTCCCCTGCCTCCTCGTTACCATCGACCTTAGACGCACAGCTCGGGACCCCTACCCGAGATCCGCCGGCTTTGACACCAACACTAACACCTCAAAAACACAATATCGCTCGAGCTGCTTGGTCCCAGCTGTCGGCCGCCTCATGCAATTCTCTCATTTATTGACTACATAGGATGACAATAGTGTGGGACCATGATGACAGAAACCAGGAGGAAGCAAACAAAATTTCATTTGTAGTATATAATAAGGAGGCACTTATGACGCAAGGCTATGTCCCTCGTGGGTCCCCACCGCCATCCTCTCCATGTAAAGTCATCTGCTCATTCCTCATGTCTGCTGACCATGTTGATAACGCAAGACGGCGGGCGCCACGGGCGAAAGCAACAACTCAAGGACGATGGAGAGGACTCGCGGCCCTACGGATGGTCCGATACACGCCACCGCCATTTGGGAAGCCAGGATCATAGGGTTACATGTCCGCCGATTTACATTGTCGCTCGCTTATTCACCGTGCTCGCTGACGAGACGGAGGTTGCAGACAGGTCCTCCTATGCTGGTAGCTCTTCCGCCATTAAGGCGCGGGCGCGGCCGCACTGCTTATGGTGAACAAGGCATGAACTGCTTGGAAAGTGGCGCCGCTCAGTCGGAAGCTACGCCCATTGTTCGTTGTCGCCGCCAGCTCGTGAGTCGCTTAGCGAGCCAGCATGTCCGATCGCTGGACCGACCCGCTGCTAAGCACGAGTCCGATTGCTCGCCCACCTGCATCGCCTCGCCTCGCTGCTTCTTCGCTCGAACGGTCAGCGCCGCCGCTTCGCTTCCCGTGCAGGCGATTGTTCGCTTTCAAACGGCTACAAGTGGCGCCCGTCTGCCTGTCTCCCACATGAATGATACGCGTTGCCGAGGCGGCTATTCCGAGCCACATGTCCGCCCCTCCGCCGCCCACCATTGCTATATAAACTGCTATGCCGCCATAGCCGCAGCTATCCGCCTTCGCTCCTTTCTCCCGTTGTCGGTGTCAAACCGCGGATCTCGGGTAGGGGGTCCCGAATCGCAGCGCTTCAGGCAGATGGTAACAGGAGACAAGGGACACGATGTTTACCAGGTTTGGGCCTCTTGATGGAGGTAAAACCTCACGCCCCGCTTGATTGATATTGATATTGTGGATGTTTACAAGAGTAGATCTACCACGAGATCAAGGAGGCTAAACCCTAGAAGCTAGCCTATGATATGATTGTAAGGGTTGTTGTGATTGTTGTCTCACGGACTAAAGCCATCCGTTTATATAGACACCGGAGAGGGCTAGGGTTACATAGAGTCGGTTACAATGGTAGGAGATCTACATATCCAGATCGCCAAGCTTGCCTTCCACGCCAAGGAAAGTCCCATCCGGACACGGGTGAAGTCTTCAATCTTGTATCTTCATAGTCTTGGTGTCCGTCGATGATGATAGTTCGCCGATGATAGTCCGCCGATGATGGTAGTCCGCAACCGACACCCCTAATCCGGACTCCTCAAGAGTCTCTTTAACCAGGCTTCAATGACGATAAGTCCAAAGATGCGTAGTCTTCGGCGCTGCAAGGCGGGTTCTCCTTTAAGTTCCATGTACCGCCAACAAAGGTCCGCTTCTCATCAATGTTCGCCTTGGCTTCCACGCCCAATAATGGCCTTCTTCCACGCTGTCAGTATGTAATGTGAAAAGCCAGGTGTCTTTTATTTTTACCCCTAGTTGTGCGAATAATCTGCCTATAAGGGAGGCGAGAATCCAGATCCAAATCACCATCTTCCTCTCGCAAATACTCATCGGAGCGCCGACCAAGAATCCATTCCATCATGGACCGTCAACGCGGCTCCTTCTTCTCGCCCCCAGCCCTTCGCCAGAGATTGGAGGAGATGCTCTGCTTCGCACAACGAGCCGGGTGAAGCTCCAAATGGGGGATATCTCTCCGCCTTCATGGTTCCGGTTCAAGCTGGCTTGCCACCTACAAAGGTGGGAAGCAAGCAGAGGTTACACCCTAATCCCAACAAAGGGGAGCGGTATGCTTCGGCCCCTATCTGATAAGGGGCTCGGATTTCCTGACATCCATTCCTCCGCTGGCCCTCGGAGTTCTACGGACTCCAGCCCATCACCTCACGCCTACTTCAATCCTGCATATCGCGGGTTACGAGCTCTTGCGCAGCTTTTCCGGCATCGAGCCCCACTTCGCTGTGGAAGAGGTTGTTTTTCCTTGTACCCCGCCTCACGAGGGGTCCATATATCAAGTGGGCGGCGCCAAATATGGCGATTGCCGGACCGGATATCCATCCGAACCCCTAAGAAGGCGCTCAAGACCGGCCTTCGGAATGGTTTTATATAGAAGACGCCCGCTGCCGGACTCTGCTCGGATCGGCCTCCCGAGTTCAGCAATGCTCTCCGACGAACGCTTTAGTTGGCGCCCGCGAGCCCCGATCGAGGAAGACAAGAGCGCCCATTATCCGATGGGCCAATAAGGTTATCGCCCATGCCCGCTGACCATGATTGAGTCATGGCAACATGCATTACGCGGGGTGCAGCCACTACAATACAGGGCCACCCCATGTGGGATTTCAACGGGAGGACGATGCCACCCGCCATGGCTGCAAGGGCGGAATCGCCAAGATCTAGCGACGATCTTGTCCGCCTGTATAAGGGGGAGAAGGAGGATTTCCTTCGACGAACCCGCTAAATGGGTTTTCCATGAACAATCCCCGCCTTGGGTAAGTGAACACTCAGCGTGTTCGACCTGCGGCCTTCAAACTTAAGTTTCTTACATTGTGTTTTTCGGCGCAGAACTGCGCCGGTCTGTGGAGGGAATGTCGAGTCTGGCTCCGCAGCCCGAGGATCCAGAGATCCCAGATCCGCCTCCAAGAGGATCTAGACATAAAGGTGGAGCTAATCGACGGGTGTTCCACCAGCTCAGCATGGACAATGCTTTAGTCGCCATCACGCCGACTATCCCGACTAAAACCGCCCTCAGTGAGTGCGGCCAAGCCCTCGACACCGCTATTCCTCCTTGCTTATTTCTCACCACCGTGATATGATGGCATCTGCAGGAGGCGCCTAGGGCGGGAAGCCGAGCCCATGTGGCTGACCAACAAGGGCCAGCCGACCAAGAGGCGGAAGAGGAGCGCGCGTGGATCAAACGCCGCCGCAAAGGTGTAGCTCACAATTCAGTATTTAGAGCAACGCTCTAGGAAGCGCTTGAGTGCTCATGACTTTTATAGGGGAAAAGCGCCCACGGACTGTGGGCGTGAAGTTGTCAATCCAACCTCTACTCCGCCGGGCTCCCGCACCTGGTCGAAGGGGAGGCGAGCGCAGGCGCGAGCCGACGCTCCGGCTGCAGGATGCCGAAGACTGTCCGCCACCAAGTCTGAGGTGGAGAGTGCCTGAATCACACGCGCCACGGACAGATTTCGTGACGCTGCGCTTCCCCGAGGCGCTGAATGCCTTTAACACGGGGACGCGACCTTCGTGCAGCCAAGATAGTTTTACCAGAGCTACTGAGCAAAGATGTAAAAGACATACGGTAAGAGATTTTAATAGTTGTATATGCCAAGAGTCTCCCAGACTTAAAGTAGTTATATTAACTGATTTAAGGATCATATGAAATGCAGGATCTTACCGAGAAGAATACCCACTGTCTCAGAGTTGCAAGAGTGCAAGGCCCAACTTGAGGTCAGATTTTCGGGCGCAGGAGGAAACACAAGGACCTCTCCGTAACGCATTATTTTTAGAAAGATAAGTAGCGCTGGCCGCTATGCGCAAGTCTAAAAATGACATTGCAGGTGCTGCTGACAAGATCCGACAGGCAAGAACTTCTACGCCAACTAAAGGTCGGCGAGAGGGTGCTGCATAAGGTGCAGCATGAAAGGAACAAGCCCAGGATGCCCATGCCCAGCTTGGAGAAGAGCTGAAAGGCGACGGGCCGAGCTGTCAGTTCGCTATGGAGAATCAGTGGCTTCATCGCGCATATATAGTAGTGCTTGAGCGAACTCCTTTGAAAAGAAGAGTTCGGCGAGGAAGTCAATGCGATGTAATATGTCTGCAGTATGCTCACTGTCGCCTCATGGAGGAGATGCCCGTAATAACGGGTGATGAACTTCCAATTGTTGCAACCGATCGAACGAGTTCGGCAGGCTATGAGTGGCGCTGCCTGCATTATGGCCAGCGCTCCATACCCGAGGGTCTTGGGGAGCTATGAGAAGCTGCAGGAGGCGGCAGCGCTCCATGTATGGAAGATTTCGCCTGCTGGCAAGGTGCTGTGGAGGCCTCGGGCCATGGTGAAGACGCTGTACAAGAAGGCGGATCCCAACCACATGGTCAAGTCGGACCTGTGGGGCCTCGATGGGAAGGAGATCCTCGTGAGTTTAGTATACGCCAAGTGGAGTTGGCCGCAAAATTTTCCCAACAGATCAGAATTAGACAACCTGTTAGACAGATTGAGGAAGAATACAATCACCGATTTGACAATGTATTATAAAATGACATACAAAATGCCTTCTAGCCGGATTGTAGATCGCTTGTCTTTGCCGACCTTTTCGCTTCAATTCGGACCCTAGAGTCCGGAGTGTGTCCGAATACCTTCTCTGTTATGAAACAACCGTATGCATGGAGACCAGCGCGAGGGGTCAATGCTGCTTTATCGCATAAGTGCCCAACTAGTTATGTTATATTACATGGTTAGTAAGAAACATCTTCTAGGGAGAATAGTTCATATGGGTTCCTTTCCATTGGGGTGGTATGCCCTAAAGTGCATGTCCGGATCATGAAAAGAGCGTAAAACATCCGGGGCAGATAAATAAGTGGATAAAAATCATCTTTAAGTCACCGACCGAATATTCCCTTAAGAACGCTTAGCTTTCTTCACCCACCGAGGTACACGTCCGTCTGACCCGACAAGAATAATCGAGAGGTGCTCCTTTACCTCCTAGCCGAACAATCGGGAACGAGGGTAAGCACAGGAGCCAAGCAACCCAGCTTGACCAAAACTTAAGTCATATCGATGCATATAATGGTGAATAAAAGGGTACATGTGGAGGCTTGACATGTGCCGGGCATGAAGCTCAGATAATTAAGCTTCGGAAAAGAAGCCCCTGTATAATGAGTGCGGATAGCACATCAATTGCGCGCTAACATTGCGCAAGTAGGCCTTTTTAAGGCTTGGATGAATAGGGTTGAGAAGAAAAGAGAAACAAAAGGCAGTTGAAGTAAAAAAATTGGACGGGGAAAGGGACGAACTCTTAGTCCAGCGCTAGGCGAGAATCGCTTGAGGCGGGCTGCGCTCCATGGGTTCGCTCGAGTCGGTTATCCGATGCATTTCAGAGACGGTACGCCCGCCGGTCAGACTTGATCGATGATGAAGGGGCCTTACCATTTGGGCTTGAGCTTGTCCTTCTTCTTGTCCGGCAGCGAGAACCAGTTCGCCAACGCTAAGTCTTGGCCCGCATTTCGCTTTGATATCTTCGAGCCTGCTGCTGATAGAATGCGAACGAGCCTTGGCGACGCCGCCTTTTCCTCCAATGTGTCCAAGCTGTCCTGCCGATCCAACTCGGCTTCTTTCTTCGCATACGCGCACTCGAGGTGAGTCATGAATGATGTCGCAGGGCAAAATTGCTTCGCGCCAGATACCATAAAAAATGGTGTGAATCCGTTGTACAGCTTAGGCGTTGTCCGCAGCCCCAGAGTACGGAGTCGAGCTCCTCTACCCAAAGGCGTGTCGATTTCGTAAGGGACCGCACTAGTCTAGATTTGATGCCGCCATTATTAGACCATTTGCTCGCTCCACTTGACCGCTGGTTTGAGGATGATAGACTGCGTAATCGAGCTTGATGCCCATATTTTTGCACCATGATTTAACCTCGCCGGCGTGAAGTTCGTGCCGTTATCGGTGATGATGCTGTGGGACACCATAATGGTGTACTACCCCGGATATAAAGTCTATCACTGGTCCGGACTCGCCGCTTTAACTGGCTTGGCCTCTATCCATTTGGTGAATTTATCCACCATGACCAATAGGTACCTTTTGCTTGTGGGTTCCCTTATGGTCCAACCATGTCAAGCCCCAAACCGCGAACGGCCAGTAATGGGTATAGTTTTGAGGGCGGTGGGTGGCATATGGCTCGATTAGCAAAGAGCCGACAACCGACGATCTTTGGACTAAGTCCTCGAGATCCGCTCGGCCGCCGGCCAAGAAAACTCTGCACGGAATGCCTTTCCTACAAGGGCCCGAGCTGCAGATGGTGTCCGCCTAGTCCGCATGAATTTCAGCCAGAGGTTCCGCCTTCCTCTTCGGAGATACACCTTGAAGGACTCCGTTGTGCTTTTCCTATAAAGTTCTCCTCATAGACCTTCTAGGCTTTAGATTGCCTGGACAATGCCGGGCCTCATTTTGGTTTTGGAAGCTCCTCGCCAAGCAAGTAGGCGAGGAATGGTTCTGCCCACGGGCAATTACTGCCATTATGTCGGGTGGATGGTGTTATGTCATCGGCTGAAACGTAGTATCCAACACGCCAAGGCTATGAGTTGGAGTGGCGCCTCGTGTTATGAATTTTGCAGGTCCGCTTAGCCAGCCCTCCAAAGATGGTTCCGCACTTTAGGGGTTTTTGGTTTTTGGTATTCAGCCCTGTGCTTGATAATGATGCACCCTTTGGTTCCGCATTAGGGATGTATTCGGGACCGATTATCCCAAAATTTACTTTCGGTTTTCAGCGCCTCCATCGCACAAGATTTTGTACGATGGTCTCCAAGTCAGCAAAGCGTAATGCTGCGCGATTTATGGCGCTTAGGATTCCCTTGTCCGCAATTATTGTAGAAGACCGAGATTGCGCTTTCCTCTCGGGCAGTCCTTTATCCCGCCCATAACCAGGAGGAATCGCCCCGTAGTGATGTAATTGCCTCGGCGGCTCTTGCCAATTAAAGTTAGATCACATATGTCCGGGGGTGGGTGGAACTAAGTCCGAACCCTACCCATCTCAAGGCTCAAGCCCGAGAAGTTTCCAATTTTGAAGCTTGATTTCGGACGCTGTCCAACGAGTCCGGTCCGATGCCCGACTTTAAGTTCAGTGTTTGATCGAAGCCCGCCCCTCCGCTGAATCCGCATGGGGGTTCGCATCCGGACATGACTAGTTTTCAATACAGTGAGAAGCGCCGCCAGATTGTTCCTCTACCACCGTAACGTGGTGGGTGACCTGGGAGAGTTAATTTCTCGATCGGTTTTAAGCCCAATCTGATCGTAGTCTCAGAAGCGACTCTGTGGCGGCGATGCGATCCAAGAGCTCGCTTACTTGACGAGAGCTCTATTGGATCTAGCCGCCGCTAATTCCGATCCGACGTGAAAATTGCTTTTGACGACTTGAGAGGTCGTTGTTGAAGCGATGGCCGACAAAGCGGTCATAAGAGAACCACCTAGCCGGATAGTTTGGCCGCGCCAAGGCTCCTTTGATAAAATACCGCCCTTGAAGACGGAGGAGGCATCCTTCCTATCGGTGACGGCACGAGGAACTCTCAATGAAAGCACCAATGTCGGTGTCAAACCGCGGATCTCGGTAGGGGGTCCCAATCGCAGCGCCTAGGCGGATGGTAACAGGAGACAAGGGACACGGTGTTTACCTGTGTTCAGTGCCCTCTTGATGGAGGTAAACCCCACGCCCCGCTTGATTGATATTGATATTGTGGATGTTTACAAGAGTAGATCTACCACGAGATCAAGGAGGCTAAACCCTAGAAGCTAGCCTATGGTATGATTGTAAGGGTTGTTGTGATTGTTGTCCTACGGACTAAAGCCATCCAGTTTATATAGACACCGGAGAGGGCTAGGGTTACATAGAGTCGGTTACAATGGTAGGAGATCTACATATCCAGACGCTGCTTGCCTTCCACGCCAAGGAAAGTCCCATCCGGACATGGGGTGAAGTCTCAATCTTGTATCTTCATAGTCTTGGAGTCCGTCGATGATGATAGTTCTGACGATGATAGTCCGCCGATGATGGTAGTCCGCAATCCGACACCCCTAATCCGGGACTACCTCACCTGTCCACACCACTACCGCCCACCATGGCTTCCGCGCCCAGCCGCTTTTCGGATGGGCGGACGATGGACCACAAGGAGATGGCAGCCATTGCTGCCGATCGCCTCGCCGGGCAGTAGCCGGAGGGCGACGACGCCCCAATGGAGAACATGATAGTCGATGATCGCCAACCCTCCTCCGCGCTTATCCGTGCTGGTGCATTGCACCATGACCATCGGCGAGGCCCGTGCTCAATACATGGACACAAAGGAGGCGTAAGCGTGAGGAGCAGTTCCGGAGGCGCAGCCGACGCCGCTTACAACCACCATCTCTCCAGAGCACTCGCAGTGAGGGAGCAGATCGCCGCGAGCGGGCGGAGCAGGAGGCGCTGCCGACCAGACCGCACCGCCCATGAGGGCCGCCGAAAGGCCGCAGATCGCATGCGGGTGGCGGAGGCTGCGCCGCCACAAAGAGGGCGGCGAAGCGGGGAGGCGCTGTTTGGCGAGACCGAGGACGAGGCAGAGGACAATGAAAGCTCGACGAGTCCTCGCCCATCAAGGCCGATGAGGCCTCGCTCGCCGAGGCCCCTGACGCCAACAACGAGGCAGAGGACACCGCCGCCCGACGAGGCCCCGCCACGCCAACAACGAGGCAGAGGACATCGCTGCTCAGCCGAGGCCCCACCTCGCCGCAACGAGGGGATTTCGCCCGCCGAGGCGCCGCCGCCGCAACGAGACAGAGGACATCGCTGCCCATCGAGGCCCCGCCCGCTGCCAACAAGGCCGCCGCCACGTAAAATGAGGAAGAGAGAACACGGTAGGTCGCCACCACTGGGTCCAAGTAAGGCCACCGCCATTACCTTCGCTGAAGCTGCTAGGCGGGTTGACCATTGACGACCGATTAGCTTCTTGGCGCGACGGGAGTCGAGAGCTATGTTGGAGAAGGACGCTGCTTACTTTAATCGCTGGTGTATATTCATCGACATGTGGGCCCAAGAAGCATCTGGGCCACATGTCGCTACACAACTGCACCTGCAGCTAAGTCATCAAGCTCAGTCCACCGAGAAGAAGCTTCTGCTCGCTCAGCCGACATGTGGGTAGCTTCGTTAATTAATTATACCTCCAAAGCACTCCCTTTATAGTTGAAGAATGTATTAAATGTAATGAAATCCAGCATGTTTATATGAAATCCGACTGCATGAATGAATTTAGTTCGACTAGTTCAATTCTTGTATCACTAGCATTGATGAACATGCAAAATAAAACATACTAGCATTATTCCTGTGGTGATCACCTCATTTGCAGCAGCTTCACATGTACTCCTCCGTCCTTTTTAGTCTACATACAAGTTTTATCTGCAATCAAAGTATCTCTACTTTGACCGAGTACAAAGAGTTTGAGCAGCTTTTAGTGTTCCTGACATTGCAATCAAACACACAGCCCCGATAATTCATAGAGAACATTCAAACAATTGATGATTATGCATATCAGCTGATTCACATGACAGAGCCAATATTTACTTCACAACTAAAGAATAAAGAAAATAGATCGACGCCATTGACAAAGAAGGGCGCCCCATTCAAAATATCAAACGATGTATTCTTGCCAACATCAATGAGCAAAATTTGACAAGGTTGTCCCATTCCAAAATGTCAAATGCTTGTTGTTTTATGACATCAATGAGCAAACTTTGACAAGGTTTTCCCATTTCAAATGTCAAATGCTTGTTGTTTTATGACATCAATGAGAAAACTTTGATAAGGTTTTCCCATTCCAAAATATCAAATGCCTACGATTGTGGAATGGGAAGGGTTTGCCATCGTTCGACATTGACATGGCACCTCATGCTAAATAAACCAGCTGTTATTTTTGTGCGCCCAAAAAAATCAACCAAATTCACAGAGTAGCTTGTATGATTTCGCCTTATATGTTGCAACGCCTTGAACATATGGGCACCTCCTTTCTTGTGGTGGAAATGAATGATTCGATGTATTCATAAACATTTTGTGCAGTTCCCATTGAAATCAAGATGAGCATTCCTGTTTGCACAAATACAAAAAAAGTGATTAGTATGAAGCAAACTGTACTATGAATTGACAGTTTAAACAGGCACCCACATGGTCCATGTAGAGCACACTTTTAAAAAATGGAACTCACCGGAAAGAATCCTAGAACAACATTGTACTTGCACATCACATCAAAAAGATGGAAATATGTCAGTCCTTCTGAGCTGAAGTTAGTTTGGTATTGTGGGGAGTAATGTAACCATCGCTCAACTGCTCCTTCGTAAGAAGATAGACAGGCTTCTTCATCCCGCATAATCGGAACTAGTCACTTCACGCATCCATATTCTTCTTCGTGAGGAGGATGATCCTGTTGTGCAAAGACAAGAGGACAACTGAATGCTAGCATCTCTGCTTGCTCGGAAAAAGGAAAGGAAATATTTAAAACAACACATATGAAGCACTTCTCAAGGACAATACCACTTTCTCATGACAGTACCTAAACTATAGCACAACAACAATAGAGATGACAAAGCTCAATCATATGGATGAAATCCGTGGGTGAGTACCAACCTTTGTCAAGAGGCTTATTGTGTAGAGCATACAGATCAATCACTTCTCGAACCATCTCGTTGTTATCTACCGTGGTTGCCATGCTTATCAGATACTCCTCGATTAGTTTAATGTTTCCAACATCTTCTTGTGCAGTTCCACTAAAATATATGGTATCTTCAAAGAAGATCCCTGTTTGCACAAGTAGATATAATTACATATTACATTAAGATTGGCATCAAATCAAGGGCAAAACAATTGCTCGCTCCAGCCATAGCAATAGGTTAAGATGCAAAACTATATCATTACTTGTGTCATCACAGCCCAAAGGCTTCATTACATCACGGGGAGTTGATTTTTGTTTTTCTTCCGCTTGTTCTTCCCCTTCATCACTTGGTTCAATAACAAACAAGCTTCACCTTCAATGTAAGATTTGGCATGTCAATTAGGGAGCACAAGTATAGCACTAAACAACGACATTAATTTTCTGATGAAAGTGGCAAAATACAGGCCAACATTTATGAAATATCCTTATCTTTTCAATGGGATATTATGGTGCACATACAGACTGGAAGTCTTGTCTTTGAGCAGTTCACTAAAATCAAGCAACATTACCTTACAAGTAGCACAACATATGAAAGCACACTGCACAATCATGTGAAACAAAGCTAGTACTGACCTCTCATGACGTGGAATTAAAACAACTCACAAGAAGGAGATCTGAACCAAATTTGCCAACACGGATAGGAAGTAAGATCTCCTCTTATGCAGCCCACTAAGATCAAGCAATCAAGTTAACGTTGTCGGTGTGACATTTTGTTGAACTATACAAAACACTCTTAAAACAAAAGTGTTTTGTGTAATGCAAGAAAAGGTCACAATAGCAACAAGGTGAAGTAGATAACCCTGTTTACACAGAGGTGCGTAGGAAACAACTAGTGGTCAATAACGGTGGATGACACAGAAGCCAACAAAAAGAAGCATCTAACGTGTCTAAATGGGAAAGAAAGCAAGACCGTAGCATTTCTCAAATGGTGGCATTGATTAATATTAACAGAGAGATTATATTAACAATAAAATTCGTTAAACATGTAATTTTCTTTTAACTGTGGCATTGCATCAATTTTCCAGCGGCATTATTAGAGGGTGTTTGTTTATAGGAACTTTTTGGTGTAGGTACTAAAAAAAGTCCATGTCAGTCCCATCTAAACCAAACATGAGGGACTTTTAGGGACTAAAAGTGGGCATTTGGGACTAAAGAAAGAAGACCCTGAGGGAGAGTCTTTTTGGGACTTTTTCCAACAGCTGCCCCTGCCCCGCATTGCACCTTGTCTCTATTAGTTCATTACTAGGGGTAACATGGTCTTTTAGCATGTTATATAATAACCTCTAGTCCATGTTTAGTCCCCGAACCAAGGTAGGGACTAGGACTTTTAACCAAACGGGCCTTAGATTAACAACAGCTAAAGAGTTGCACGGAACAGTGGATGCACCACCACCATGTGCATCTACCGATGTATGAAGGGGTGATACACAGCCTGTTCCAACAAAGAACAAACAACCAAGGAGCATATTTGTGTTGGTCCCAGTTTTGTTATCTTTAGACACCTTTCCCTATGTGAGCACAGCAAATCTAGTCATGCTCAAACTCTACAGCCTTGTCCCCCAAAAACAAAAAGATCAGTTTGTTACAGATGTGCATTTACGCTTGTCATTGTTTTCCTTTTCACCAAGGTAGGTGTTGATAGCCATCCTGTACTAGTACTTTCCCCTTCCTTTCCTCTTTGAACCACGCCATAGATTCATGCTATACAACTTTCCCCACTACGTTCCCCCATTCCTTTCCTCTTTGAACCACGTCTTAGATTCATGCTATACAACTTTCCCCACTACTTTCCCCCCTTCCTTTCCTGTTTCAACCACGTCCTAGATTCATTCTATACAACTTTTCCCCACTACTTTCCCCGTTCCTTTCCTCTTTGAAACACGTCCTAGATTCATGCTATACAACTTTCCCACTACTTTCCTGTTTGATCCAACACCTAGATTCGAAAAGCGTAAGCGAAAGCCCACATGCAGCTAGAGCAATGCATGTGGAATAAGTAAATTGTACCTTAATGTTCTTGGGCTGTGGTTCGGTGGGCGACCGAAGGCTGTTCGGCCCACACTACATACAACGGCGAGGAAGAAGGGGTCGGAGGCCCTCCCGCACCGCCGCTAGGTGAAAGAGAATAGCTACACCGATGGTGGAGTCCTTCCCTCGCTGACGGTGACAGCGTTAAGCCTCCTTCCCTTCCCGGAGGATGGATCCTGCCGGCTCTTTGACCAACAATGAGGGGAGAGAGAGGCCAACGAAGTCTTGTTTAGATCTGGAGAGTGTGAAGAGAGCAACTACAAGCGCTGAGGCTCCAGCGTGTATATATATACTGGTGGGAGAGTGTGAAGAGTGCAAATCCTAGAAAACAAGCACTGAGGCTGCATCAGATACGTGATGATGTGATTATACGGTCACTACGAGATCGTGATAGCTCAGATCAATCCATTTTGACCAGTCAAATAATCCTCTTGGCACCGCCCAAGATCACTTTCTCTCTCATGCGGGCCTACCTGTCATTGGGTGGAAGAAAGAAGTCTAACAAAAACAAAATTATGCTCAAGTGTAGTTATCCAAGCCGAGACCTCAAGTTTGATGAGCTAACAGGCTAACCAGCTACACCACCCTCCCGTATGTTCAACAAGAGGAAAATAACCTTTATACATTCCTGCATTTGTGTGACAAGCATGCCGTGTTTTTTTGGCGTATGGGTCATTGGGATTTAAATCTTAATCGTGTCATGCGGCTTTGTTGGTAAGGTCTTTTGGGATTTAAACAAAGGTCGGTAGTACGTAAATAATGCAGCCTTAGTCACCTTACCTCTCCATGTAGTATGTTAGGTCCCACCAGCTTAGAGGGTGAAACAAACAAATTAATAAGAAAATTAAAAGTGCCAGCAGTATCTTACCTCACACATCTCGCCATCGCCGTGAACACCGCCCAATTGATCCTCTGTCGCCACGCATTATTTTAAGTAAATCCTTATTATAACATGCACACAATTTTGGGAACTCAGATTCGATCTAAGTCGCTGTGCCACCGATCTCGTACTACTCTCTCCGTCTAGGTGTAATCACTCACGTTAGAAGGTGCAGTGGGACCAAGGTGCAAGCAGATTGGAGGAGAAGGAGAAACTTGATCGGTCCTTCCTCTAGTCAAAGCCCTGATTTCTGTCTCTAAACGCAACAATTAATCCCAACAACTAAGAGATGTCGTTTTAGCTACCATGTAGGGCCACGTATCAACTCGCATGCAAGGCGACTTTGATTTCTTGACTGATCAACGCGTAGTTGCGCTCCATGCATTGGGTTTCCGGGGGATATAACAAGGCAGAGTAAGCGTTTGGTTACATTGCTTAGGCATGTCATAGTGGTGAGTAACTTGGACTAGTAACATGCATATGTTACTAGTCTATGTTACTACTAGTACTTTCGTCTCGGTTTATAGGTCCCTTTGTAGTTTGTGCTACTTTTGACTAAAGATTTAATTCAACAATGTTAATGCATGTCAACAAAATTATATCGTTGGATTCGTATTTGAACATAGTTTTCAATGATATAATTTTTTGTGACATGCATGAACATTTTATTAGTTCAATCTATGGTTAAAGTTGACATGAAATACAATGGGGACCAATAAACTAGTACACTAAGTTCACCGTCGGAAGCGAGCTGATCTGGCTCTCCTGAGCTAGCAAGGTTTTTCTAGCCCACCCAAGCTAACTGGCCCACAAAAGCTAACATAATTTAAGACTAGTCACAATGGGGAGTAACTTAGAGTAGTAACATGCATATGTTACTAGTCTATGTTACTACCTCCACAGTGGGTAGTAACAGATGTGTTGTGTGATGCATCACTTCATTTATTAGGTTGTAGACTCATCTTTTCTTGATACTCCCCTCGTCCCAAAATTCTTGTCTTAGATTTGTCTAAATACAGATGTATCATGTCACGTTTTAGTAATAGATACATCCGTATCTAAGCAAATCTAAGACAAGAACTTTGGGACGGAGGGAGTATGTGTGATGTTATAGTAACTAGCTATGTTACCACATCCCTCTCTTTCTTCATTAATCACATGCCACGTCATCTATTTTGCTTATATAAGTGTGATGTTACCACCTATGTTACTTCCACTGTGGGTAGTCTAACAGTTCCAAACGCCTAACCTTGCCCAGCTAGGCTATAAACTGTTCTTGCTAAGGATCCAAATGCTCCCTAAGTAACTCGCGCGATATTCCTATTCTATGAACCTGTGTGTGCGTGTGCGTGTGTGTTTAATAGCATGTGTATGTTAGAGAGAGCGACACATCGACCTACTCCTACAGAGATGGTGTGTAGTGTATGATTTAGCCGCGAGAGTCGGTGCATCCTCTTTTGGACATCCGGTCGGGACAGGCGGGCCGCTGCCACACCCGCTCCTGACCAGCCTAGCCCACCCAAAGCCCCTCCATCACCCGCGCGCACTTCCCGCCTGAAACGGTCAGCACCGCTCCAAAGAATCGGTGCCGCATGCATGCCCGGGCAGAGCAGACGCGACCTTTCACTAGCGCCTGCATTGAAGAGAGAAGCGAATTCAAGAGTGATGGTTGCTTCGTCCGTCCAACTTACTGCAGGGTCTATGTGATTTGACGGCTCATTGGTCATTATTACTGAGGTGGTAGGACTGCTGGATGTCCCACGCTTTCGGCAAAGGAGGTACTACTAGATTACAATTTTCTCCATTCATACAGCAGAGGAGTGCGACGGCAGTGAAAACACGCATGCTCAGTGATTACATGGCCCACCTCACATTATTTTTTTTTGACTATAAACAGTAGGGTAAAACCCCACTGCAATTTTTATTAAAATAAAGCAGAACAACAAATCAGTCTGAAAGACTTGAGATA
Source organism: Aegilops longissima (assembly GCA_021605205.1). Classification (NCBI taxonomy): domain Eukaryota; kingdom Viridiplantae; phylum Streptophyta; class Magnoliopsida; order Poales; family Poaceae; genus Aegilops; species Aegilops longissima. The sequence goes on along the minus strand of JAHIAM010006325.1, from coordinate 41,186 downwards.
AGCCCAAGAAACAAAAAAAGGCTAAAGACCTAAAAAGACTAAACAGCTAAAAAAAGAGAGAGAAAGAAGCTAAACAGCTAAAAAGCCTAAGAAGAAAAAATTACAACAGGCCATCAAGCCAAACTGAGAATTGCCTCTCGTGCTTCTTCCTCATCCTATATTTGAGAAGCTTCAGTTCCTCCAGAAAAATGAACTTCCACCCTTGGAAAGAAGGTGCAATATTCTCAAAGATTTTATTGTTTCTGGTGATCCAAATGTCCCAAGCTCCAAGAATGATTATCTCCATGTAAAATGGGTATCTTATCTTATCTTTGAGGTCCTGGAATGCTTCTAATATAGACAGGTTTGGAGCTCTTGTGGGACAAATGAAGTCCCAGCGTTGTTGAACAAATGGACAGCCCAAAAAGAGATGATGCACCATATTTTCTGGACACCGTGCGACATCTAACTCTTTACATAGTACTACTAGTATAGTACATACTGTAATTTATGAGCTAGATAAATTTGTACAATTCTATGAAGCTTCTTGCTTCTGTTTCATGTATCTTGTGTCCAAGGTTGCCCGTTGCAACATTTCATCAAATACAAAGGAGACTAACATGCATGCAATTGCATCTCAATGACTGACAGGTCATAGCCAATATGTACTCCTCCTGCTCCAAAATAAGTGTCTCGACTTTATGCAAACTTTAGTACAAAGTTGTACTACTACTAAAGTTGACACTCATTTTGGAACAGAGACAGCTAAAGAAAAAATGATCCATGCAGTCCATAGCCCATGAACCATAAACCCTAACCAGGCTTTAATTTGCTGGCAACATTGGAGCTTCAAGAAATGAAGTTTGGAACCTTTCGACCATCGGATCATTTTGTGCAGTTTCACAAAATCGAGATGAGCATCCCTATGGCAAAGAAATTGAAGATGCGTGATTAGAATAAGATTATCGACTAGTTGATGAGACATAAACTCATCACAAATACAAGACGAGAAGCCAGAGAGGTATGGGGGCAAAGAAGTAGAGAAATATCCACATGGAGTGATGTGGGCAGCCGGAGCAAGCAGCAAGCCGGCTGTAAAAGGAGTTGTACCTGAGGGATGTCGGGATGTAGCTCAACCTAGAGGAGGGCGGCGGGAGGCGGCAACTTCCCACGTTGCGGTAGTGAGCAAGGGACGAAGGCAACCTCACCGGCTTTGTGAGAAAGAACGCCGGGGACCCCTGATCGGGACGTGCCGAGAGTGGGTTCACCGTCGACGACGGCGACCGCATCTACACTAAGCATCCACCCTTCCCCAGCGGACGGATCCGTCGAGATGTTAGAGATGTGGCCACAAATGCTTTGTGCGTAGAGAGTGTGAAGAGAGCAACCCCGCAAGCAACCGTAGGCTCGCCCCGCCTATGTATATAGTGGAGCGTTTTTTTCTCCATATGAACCTATTTATATTATGACAAAGCATCAAGAAAAAAAACTTTATTTATAAATGACACGGCACCTACTACTGCTCTCCTATAAACCTTGCGCTTGGCATCTCCAAAATATTAACCTTATGATTGGCTCTTTGCCTCTTTAGGAAGTCGAGCAATAATAAAGATCGCAATATATATCGCTCGCTATATGCATCAATGAATTGCTGCACGTCCACCACGTGGGCGAGGGTTGAGGGGCGAGGGAGAGTGCGTAATATTACATCCGTTTAAATATGGACTACATACGGAGCAAACTGAGTGAATCTACACTCTAAAATACGTCTATATACATCGGTGTTTGGAGTATGTACTAGTAGTTCATATTGAAATCTACTAAAGGACATATATTCCAAACAATATGATAATCTCTCTAACCAAGGTAGGGACGATGAGTAAACGGAGGGAGTAGTAAAATTTTCTCCTCGTCCTGCGAGCCACCGCACGCGGCATGGGAGCGGGCGAAGGTGTTGTACTATTATTTTGCCTTGGTTTATAGGTCACCTTTGTAGTTCGTGCCAAACTTCTACCAAATATTTAGAAAACAAAATGTTAATGCATTTCAACAAAAATTATATCGTTGGATTCGTATTTCAACATAGTTTTCAATGATATAATTTTTGGTAACATGCACGAACATTTTGTTAGTTCAATCTATAGTCAAAATTTGACACAATATACAATGGGGACCAATAAACCAATATACAATGAGTAGTAGAGTAGTAAGCAAGCTTCACTCGTCTCCGCGAGCCACCGCGCCTGTGGATGGGGAAGACGCGAGTAAGCAAGCTTCTCCTCATTCTCGCGAGTTGACGGGACACATCAAAAGTAATACGCATGAGAGCATCTCGAGTGTATAGAACCTTGCCTCTAAGGTAGGCCCCACATGGTTTGCCTCTTTTTAACCTAACGATCAAGTCGCAATTTGTTTGTCCACCCGTGGTAGACGATCCTCCATCAAGTGGACAACCAAGACACGGTCAAAGTACCATGTGGGCTGCCTTCCGCACATAAATGAGCTCCACTGCACCAAGACGGTGTGGTTGGGAATGAGATGGGAGTACGCATGCCTGCATGCACCTCTTTCTTCAGGCACGCCCCCACCTACATGGGTGTGTGTGAGAGAAACCTAGACAGACGGCGCAAAGTGCTCATGAGTGCTTTTGTTTGGGGGGTGATTTCATGAATGTATCTGTGGGAATATGTGTCGATGACATCTCAAACAAAATTTTGCATGCAATGTGTGTGAAATAGAGGCCTTTCCATATCATATATAGAGGTGGTGATCCACGAGAAGAGAAGGAGGGGTCATAGATATCGATACAGTCGAAGAGAGGATCAAGTGGGTGGGTGCAAGATCGATGAAGAGAGCCATCGAAATTGTGTGTGTGCAAGTCAAAGATATAGGGCGACTGGTCAACTGGAATGTCGAGGGCACAGGCAAGTTTGTGTGTGGCAGGAGACATGACTAGAGAACTCATGTATTGGTGTGTGTGGGGAGGGGGAGGCAGAGGCCTAACTAGAGAGGTAGAACGACTCAGATATGTGTTGAGAAGGAGAGACCCAGCTATGTCTTGAGGGAGAGCGGTCGACATCCATACATAATCAAGGACGGAAATAGGTTGGGACAGAGAGAGAGAGAGAGAGAGAGAGAGAGAGAGAGAGAGAGAGAGAGAGAGAGAGAGAGAGAGGGAGAGGGGTAGAGTGCTGGATGGGGGATGGAGTTTCTTCTCGAAGATGGTGGGAAAGTCCTACTAGACAAACTGAGGGTAGAACTGCAATATTATCACTAAGAGTGCGATGTGTTTCTGTGTGTGCCAGTGCGTGATAGATCTGTCGGGACGCATGCATGGATGATGAAGGGGAACCATGTGTTTGGTAAGCAAACCTAACTAGATCGATAGATCAACTGTTGTTTGTCAGAGGAAGGGACAGACATAACTAATGAGGTAGATCGATCGACGCGTGGGAAAAAACGAGTTATAAGGACCTAGCTAGCTATATGTATAGGAGGAGATTGGTCAGTGTACATCCATTTGTTAGAAGCAAATAAGGCCCAACGAGACGGATAGACAGAGAGAATGGAGCTAGGAGGTGGTGCGAGAGGCCGAGCTACTAGGTAGATAGGGGAGGAGTGTGCGGTTGTGAGATCAATGAAAAGAGGGGCGAGAGTTTACACGTGTGTGGGACCGTATGAGAGACATGAGGCATGGACACAGAAAAGAGGAGGTGGAAGGTGCGTGTGTATGCTGTAGGCAGACATCGCTGGAGAGGTTTATCGATCAGTGTGTGTCGGAAAGGAGTTGTGGAGACTGTGGGAGAATGACCTAAAGAAAAAAATGAATGTGCGTGATGGATAGAATGCCGAGGAAGGGGGAAGGCGAGGAGGGCGTGTGCCGGTGTGCGTGCACGAGAGAAAGTTAGTGCTAGCTACAAAGGTTAGAGGATTGTGTGGGTGTAAGAGACTAACAAAGATCATAATTTGATATGAAAGTGGATTCATATATTTGAATAGGAGATCATAGTGTTATAAACATATGCATGCATGAATATAGCGTGATACGCTGTTGTGGTTTTGCACATGTTATACCATAATGTGATAATGCATGGCGCTTGCAACTCACAGCTAAATATTGAACAATCTAAACCATACTATACATCTAACAATCTCACATTTTATTTGAATTTGTGATAATGTGTATGCTTGTAGCTACAACTAAATATAGAACAATCTAAACAATACTATATATCAAACAATCTCACATTTTATTTCAATTTGTGGTAATGTGTGGTGTTTGCAACTCACATCTAAATACTTGTAGGCGAGGGGCGGGCACCATACATTATGTGATAAACACATTATACATAGGAGACATGGTTTAGATTAGGAAGATCTAGCAAGATCTTGTAATGTACTGTCATTTGAAAACAACATAAAGTGGATTCAAAAAATCCAGTTCGAGTTGATATAGTACACATAGTTCATATCTAACTCGAGAGTAATCATGTGGTGTGTTGTGAAGATAATACACAAACGATGGTTTAACTTGACAATAATGATGATTGTAGATCTTATTAAAATAGAGAAACGAATCCAAATGGTTTGACTTCACAACAATCATTATTGTAGATCTTATTCAAATAGAGAAACAAATTTAAATTTAGTTCATATTGAAGCGTAGTATATACGCTTGGAATGCACTAAAACGCTCATTTGAGTAGCAGGTTGCATGCATTATACACGAGCTAAATATTGTAATTGAACATAACATGAATTCAATGTTTTGAATGACATTTGTAGTGCGAATTGATTTGGTACAGTACACGGGACTAGACTCTCTTGTGTGCTGCGAATTGATTTCTTTTTGTTTTTTCATCGACGGAAGTGCGAATTGATTTGGTACAGCACACGTTAGGCTTGTCCGGAAATTTCAACCCGTGCCTTGTTACCCCGAAATATTTAAGATATATATTTGTCTCGTTGTGCTCCAACAACTCCCTCCATCTCAACCCGCGCCTTGCTATTCCAGAATTACAACGTGCGCGAAAACTCCCACCTCCTGTGAAATCCCGACACACGGAATGCCCGTGATACCCCTTAACCGAAAGAACCGAGGTCAAATCGGTGGGGGTATTTTCATAACTTACCCCACATTTCGGACAAGCGCGCCCCTAAGCCATGGTTCCCCACTCCCATCCTATCTTCCCACCCATTCGTACACCGAGGCTGCGAAAACCCGCGAAGCCCCACACCCTCCTCCGTCCGCCACCCAGCCGGAGCCTCTTCCCCGATGATGTCATCCACAAGAACACTCGACGCCCTCATCCACCGCATCGGATGAGGATCCGCCATCGATCTCGCTTGTCCCGCCGGTTCAGCCACCCTGTCCTCCACCTCCAAGGAGTTGCCCGATGTTCCTCGCCTTTTCGGCCACCTCCATTCCCACACCGCCGCCTTCACCGCACCACCGAAGAGCATCATCATCACCGCTTCTGATGAAGCTAAGGCCTAATCGGCGCCACCAAAGAGGTTGTACACTAATCGCCGATTTTCTTCTTGATTCAATCTCGGTGATGTTGGCGCCGTCCCGAGCCGACACGGCGAACTCCATCCACGGCAGCGCCGCCGCCACTTCCTCCACGGCGCCGCTTCCTCGGCGGTGACGCCCACATCAAGAGGAGTTGTTGCTGCTTTAGCTCGCCACGCTGCTGCTCGCTTTGCTCTCGGTCCCTTCTTGGTCTGCTTGCTATTGTTTTGTTTTTGCTCGCGCTTCGCTTCTCGCTTGCTCTTGCTTGCGATGTTGTTCGATTTAGCTACACTTCATTGACTGAATCGACTTTTGGGTCACCGATTTTCGGGGTGGGGGGCTCACGAGTTAAGGAAGAACCAGCCGCAAAGGGAGGGGGGCTCACAGAGAGGTACCCTTTATATATCTTAGGGTTTAGGTGGGGCGGTGGTCGCCAAGGTGGTGGGGTAATGGCATGGGGATCACTGGAGAAAAGCTTGGCACGGGCGGGGGTAGAGGGATGGCTGTGGCGGCGTGGACCGCAGTGGGGAGTGGTTTCGAGCGGCAAGACGGCGCACTACCGGCACAAGGCAGGGGGGAGCGGCTGTTTGGCCGGTGGTGGCTGGCGGCTCAGGGGGGTGGAGGTTGAAGATGAACTGCAGGCCCTTGATTTCGTATCCAATGGCTGGAAAATCGACTGACCACAGATGAAAAAGTTAGTCGACTGACGTGTAGCCTCACATGATGCTGCTACACGACCAGCTGCCCCGGCTCTCGCACGCGCTGCTGCTGCTAGTGCTTTTCTGTACTAGTGCGTTTAGTTTCTACAACAAAATTCAGTTTCGACAGTTAAGTTTAGTTTTGACAGTTAAATTCAGTTTCGACAGTTAAGTTCAAAGATGAGCGGCTGATGTATTTTACATCTAGCACTTTGTGGTTATGTATTTTACGTCATCTATTGGAGATGCTATTAGAATTCCACTCAGGTTAACATTGTCTCTCATCTCCTGCTTCAGCCTCGGCGTTGTACAACTCACCAGAGCTGCTCCAACGACGAAACCCTCCATCACAGCGGAGCAGTACCCCGAGCTCCATATCAAGATGCCTAAGATCTTATTCCCCTCCTCCGACAGCCAAGTCAGCCGGATCATCCTCACCGACCAACCCAATCACGCTGAGATCGACATGGCTTCGCCAAAGAGGTTGTACACTTGTTGCATCTTTGTTTTACTCTACATGTTATATATATTGTCCACTGAGCACACGCAGTAACATGAAATACGATTAGTTTCTCCTACTATATGACAAGAAGTGAAGTACTAGGCAACTTAGCTATCCGTGATGGACTCTCTTGAACGCCATCATTATTTATCTCTGCGCGTTTGAGCTGTGCATTTGTCGATGGGCTTGGGAGTTGAGCTAGTAGGGTAGTGGCCTGGGTCCAAAGTAGTAGAAGTAGAACAAAAACATTTTTGAGTGTAGGCTTTTCCTTGCTCAAGCCTGCCTGCTAGAATTGCCAGTGCTTGAAAGGAAAAGTGAAGGAAAAACATAGGAATTGGAACGTTTCCTATGGTACTACTATTCATGCATTTGGTTCCAAGGAATGGAGGAAAGGAAAACTGAGGATTTGTTCCTTTAGTGTCTCCTTGAAAGAAAAACCGAGGAATTTTAATATCCACTTGTCCTCCTTTTCAAATTCCTATTCATGTAGCACAAGAATAAGAGATAGTAGCATAATAGCATTATAACCGTACATTTTCTTGTGGTTTGACTTAATCTCACCATGCTTCTTTGCATCCCGTGATCTTCCAATTTTAGAACCAAACACCCAGATTTGCAGTAAACTCTGTGTTTTAAATTCTCTGCTTTATGATGCATTCTTATCCTATTACTGTGTATTTCCTATCCTTGCATTGTTAGAATCCTCCAATTGAAACGAGCCCTTACATAATTACTTCTCTTATAGATAGTTGTCAAAGAAAACCTTGTGTGGTTTCTCTCGCTCCTGCTGCACCGTCGTCCACCCCAGCTCAGCTGCTCCAATGACAGAACGGTCCACCAGAGCAGGGATCCGGCCTCAAGACTGTCTTTCGCCGCCTCAGATCTTCTTCCCCGCCGCTGGCAGCCATGACAAATGCATTACCATCATCAATCGAGCAGATGACCTCGAGGACTACACGAGTCCGCAAAGAGGTCGCACTCTTTCGTGTCTGCTTACGTTATGCATCACTTAATATTACATGCTACTTCATTGTCCCGCATAATCGATTAGACTCGAGTCAGCTCCAAACTAATGGTCAAACTTGAGATTTTAAATGGTTGTGGGGTACATATCGGGTCCACAATCAATAGTATCTATCTACTATCCGGTTAATCTCGGTGTCTACTATGAGTTTCATGTTGGGTGGAAACAAACAAGAATCGAATCCATTATCTGCCTCGCTATCATTGGTTTTGGGTCTATCCACAGGTTGCTACCATCACTCTGGATTTCTGCATGCACTCCTTACATAATCACACTATGTTTTATTCCTATGCATTTCAGTTATTGTACAAAATGGAACTAAACATGTAGAGCAAAAGAGACGAGCCTTGCATGTCAATAAAATTTCATGCAGACGTCGCTCCATGGTAGGTGCAAAGGCAGCCCCCTCCACCCATTTCGGATTGTAATCGAGAGGAAGATATATGTTTTGAGGGGGATTCAGAAGGAGAAGACCACTCCTATTTACCCCCTGAGGTATTTGCTCTAACTTGGCATGCTGATGTTGGTTATATCATGCATATGGTGCCTTGTATTGCTTACTCTATACATCAAATGTTGGGTAACGAGTAATTTCAAAATTTTCCTACGATCACGCAAGACCATGGTGATGCATAGCAACGAGATGAGAGTGTTGTCTACGCACTCGTGAGACCAGCAACGGAAGCGTTGACGCAACGAGAGGAAGTAGTCGCATTTCTTCCCGATCCAACCGATCCAAGTACCGAACGCACGGCACCTCCGAAGTTCTGCACACGCTCAGCTCGATGACGCCCCTCGAACTCCGATCCAGCCGAGTGTTGAGGGAGAGTTTCACAAGACGACGGCGCAGTGACGATGATGATGTTCCACCGTCGCAGGGCTTCGCCTAAGCTCCGCAACGGTATATTCGAGGTGTAGTTTGGTGGAAGGGGGCACCGCACACGGCTAAGGAACGATCCGTAGATCAACTTGTGTCTCATGGGGTGCCCCTTGCCTCAGTATATAAAGGATGGAGGAGGAGGAGGCCGGCCAAGGCATAAGGTGCGGCCAGGATGGGAGTCCTACTAGGACTCCAAGTCCTAGTAGGAGTCCACCAAGAGGGGAGGAAGGGAGAAGGAATAGGAGGAGTAGGAAAGGTGGCCGGCCCCCTTTTCCCTAGTCCAATTCGGACTAGAGGGGAGGGGGGGCGCAGCAGCCTTTTCTCCTCTTCCCACTAAAGCCCATCAAGGCCCAATACTTCTCCCAGCGAATTCCCGTAACTCTCCCAGATTCAAAATACCCAATCACTCGAACCTTCCGATGTCCCAATATAGTCGCCCAATATATCAATCTTTACGCCTCGACCATTTCGAGACTCTCGCCATGTCCCCGATCTCATCTGGGACTCAACTCCTTCGTACATCAATATCATATAAACTCATAATAACCGCCATCAAACGTTGTTGCGTAGGGATTCTACGGTTCGAGAACTATGTAGACATGACCGAGACACCTCTCTGGTCAATAACCAATAGCGGACCTGGATGCCCATATTGGCTCCTACATATTCTACGAAGATCTTTATCGGTCGATCAAGCATAACAACATACGTTGTTCCCTTTGTCATCGGTATACATTTGCCCGAGATTCGATCGCCAGTATCCAATACCTAGTTCAATCTCGCATCGTAAGTCTCTTTTCTCGCTCCGTAATACATCATCTCACAACTAACACATTTAGTTGCAATGCTTGCAAGGCTTATGTGATGTGCATTACCGAGAGGGCCCAGAGATACCTCTCCGACAATCGGAGGACAAATCCTAATCTCAAATATGCCAACCCAACATGTACCTTCGGAGACACCTGTAATGTACCTTTATAATCACCCAGCACGCTAGACGCTTGGTAGCACCCAAAGTGTTCCTCGGCAAACGGGAGTTGCATAATCTCATAGTCATAGGAACATGTATAAGTCATGAAGAAAAGCACTAGCAACAAACTATACGATCAAAAGCTATGCTAATGGAATGGGTCATGTCAATCAGATCATTCAACTAATGATGTGATCCCGTTAATCAAATAACAACTCCTTGTTCATGGTTAGGAAACATAACCATCTTTGATTAACGAGCTAGTCAAGTAGAGGCATACTAGTGACACTCAGAGGTTTATGTATTCACACATGTATTATGTTTCCTGTTAATACAATTCTAGCATGAATAATAAACATTTATCATGATATAAGGAAATAAATAATAACATTATTATTGCCTCTAGGGCATATTTCCTTCAGCCTCCCACTTGCACTAGAGTCAATAATCTAGTTCACATCGCCATGTGATTTAACATCAATAGTTCACATCTATATGTGGTTAACACCCATAGTTCACATCGACATGTGACCAACACCCAAAGGGTTTACTAGAGTCAGTAATCTAGTTCACATCGCTATGTGATTAACACCCAAAGAGTACTAAGGTGTGATCATGTTTTGCTTGTGAGATAATTTTAGTCAACGGTCTGGCTACATTCAGAGCCGTAAGTATTTTGCAAATTTCTATGTCTACAATGCTCGCACGGAGCTACTCTAGCTAATTGCTCCCACTTTCAATATGTATCTAGATTGAGACTCAGAGTCATCTAGATTAGTGTTAAAACTTGCATCGACGTAACCTTTACTTACCTAACCTTTTCCACTTCCATAATCGAGAAACATATCCTTATTCTACTAAGGATAATTTTGACCGCTGTCCATTGATCTACTTCCTAGATCTCTATTGCACTCCCTTGCCAATCTTAGTGGTAGGGTATGCAATAGATCTGGTACACAGATGACATACTTTATAGAACCTATGGCTGATGCATAGGGAATGACTTTCATTCTCTTTCTATCTTCTCGCCGTGATCGGGTTTTGAGTCATACTCAATTTCACACCTTGTAACACGTGCAAGAACTCTTTCTTTGACTGCTCCATTTTGAACTACTTCAAAATCTTGTCAAGGTATGTATTCATTGAAAACTTATCGCGCTTTGATCTATCTCTATAGATCTTGATGCTCAATATGTAAGCAGCTTCACCGAGGTCTTTCTTTGAAAAACTCCTTTCAAATACTCCTTTATGCTTTGCGTATAATTCTACATTATTTCGATCAACAATATGTCATTCACATATACTTATCGAAATGCTGAGTGCTCCCACTCACTTTCTTGTAAATACAGGCTTCTCCAAAAGTCTCAGATAAACCATATGCTTTGATCACACCATCAAAGCGCTTATTCCAACTCCGAGATGCTTGCACCACCATAGATGGATCGCCGGAGCTTGCACATTTTGTTAGCTCTTTAGGATTGACAAAACCTTCTCGTTGCATCATATACAACTCTTCTTTAATAAATCCATTAAAGAATGTATTTTTGACATCCATTTGCCAGATTTCATAAATGTGGCGATTGCTAACATGATTCGGACAGACATAAGCATCGCTACAGTTGAGTAAATCTCATTGTAGTCAACACCTTGAACTTGTCGAAAACCTTTCGCGACAAGTCGAGCTTTGTAGATAGTAATACTACTATCAAGATCTGCCTTCCTCTTGAAGATCCATTTATATAATATGGCTTGCCGATCATCGGGCAACTCTATCAAAGTCCACACTTTGTTCTCATATATGGATCCCATCTCAGATTTCATGGTCTCAAACCATTTCATGAATCTGGGCTCATCATCGCTTCCTCATAGTTCGAGGTTCATCATGGTCTAGTAACATGACTTCTAGAATAGGATAACCGCATTCACTGGTGCGGATCTTACTCGAAGACCCACGAGGTTTGGTAGCAACTTGATCTGAAGTTTCATGATCATCATCATTAACTTCCTCACTAATTGGTGTAGGAATCATCGAACTGATTCCCGTGATGAACAACTTTCCAATAAGGGAGAAGGTACTATTACCTCATCAAGTTCTACTTTCCTCCTACTCACTTCTTTCGAGAGAAACTTCTTCTAGAAAGGATCCATCTTAGCAACAAATATCTTGCTTTCGGATCTGTGATAGAAGGTGTACCCAATAGTTACCATTGGGTATTCTATGAAGACGATTCGATTTGGGTTCGAGCTATCGTGAAAACTTTTTCACATAAGCATCACAACTCCAAACTTTAAGAAACGATACTTAGGTTTATCGCTAAACCATAGTTCATACGGTGTCATCTCAACGGATTTAGATGGTGCCCTTTAAACGTGAATGCAGCTGTCTCTAATGCATAACCCCAAAACGATAGTGGTAAATCGGTAAGATACATCATAAATCGCACCATATCCAATAAAGTGCGGTTACGACGCTCGACACACCATTATGCTGTGGTGTTCCGTAGCGTGAGTAGTGAAACTATTTCACATTGTTTTAATCAAGGCCAAACTCAGAACTCAAATATTTTTCCTCTCGCGATCATATCGAGAAACTTTTATTTTCTGTTACGATGATTCTTCACTTCACTCTGAAATTCTTTTGAACTTTTCAAATGTTTCAGACTTGTGTTTCATCAAGTAGATATACCCATATCTGCTCAAATCATCTGTGAAGGTCGAAAATAACGATACTTGCCGTGAGCTTTAACACTCATCGGACCGCATACATCAGATGTATTATTTCCAATAAGTCATTTGCTCGCCCATTGTTCCGAGAACAGAGTCTTTAGTCATCTTGCCCATAAGGCATGGTTCGCAAGCATCAAGTGATTCATAATCAAGTGATTCCAAAATCCCATCAGATGGAGCTTCTTCATGCGCTTTACACCAATATGACTCTAAACGGCAAGTACACAAATAAGTTGCACTATCATTATTAACTTTGCATCTTTTGGTTTCAATATTATGAATATGTGTATCACTATGATCGAGATCCAATGAACCATTTTCATTGGATGTAACCATATAAGGTTTTATTCATGTAAACAGTAACAACAATTTATTCTCTTACTTAAATGAATAATCAGATTGCAATAAACATGATCAAATCATATTTATGCTCAACACCAAATAACACTTATTTAGGTTCCACACTAATCCCGAAAGTATAGGAGTGTGCGATGATGATCATATCAATCTTGGAACTACTTCCAATACTCATCGTCACTTCCCTTCAACTAGTTTCTGCTCATTCTGCAACTCCTGCTTCAAGTTACTACTCTTAGCAACCGAACCAGTATCAAATACCGAGGGTTGCTATTAACACTAGTAAAATACACATCAATAATCTGATATCAAATATACCTTTGTTCACTTTGCCATCCTTCTTATCCGCCAAATACTTGGGGTAGTTCCGCTCCAAAGGACCAGTTCCATTGCAGCAAAAGCACTTAGTCTCGTGCTTAGGTCTAGACTTGGGCTTCTTCACCGAGCAGCAACTTGCTTGCCGCTTTCCTTGAAGTTCCCTTCTTCCTTTGCCCTTTTCTTGAGACTAGTGGTCTCGCCAACCATCAACACTTGATGTTTTTCTTGATTTCTACCTTCACGATTTTAGCATCGCTAAGAGCTTGGGAATTGTTTTCGCCATCCCTTGCATATTATAGTTCATCATGAAGTTCTAGTAACTTTAGTGATGGTGACTAGAGAATTCTGTCAATCACTATCTTATCCGGAAGATTAACTCCCACTTGATTCAAGCGATTGAAGTACTCGCATAATCTGAGCACATGCTCACTAGTTGAGCGATTCTCTCCATCTTTTAGCTATAGAACTTGTTGGAGACTTCATATCTCTCAACTCGGTATTTGCTTGAAATATTAACTTCAATTCCTCGAACATCTCATATGGTCCATGACGCTCAAAACGCCTTTGAAGTCCCGATTCTAAGCCGCTACATGGTGCACTAAACTATCAAGTAGTCATCATATTGAGCTAGCCAAACGCTCATAACGCCCCAGATCTGCTTCCTGCAATAGGTCCGCTACCCAGCGTGCATCAAGGACATAATTCTTCACAGCAGCAATGAGGATAAACCTCGATCACGGATCCAATCCGCAATATTGCTACTAACATTTTTCAATACAATTTTCTAGGAACACATATAAAACACAGGAAGCAACAACGCGAGCTATTGATCTACAACATAATCTGCAAAATACTACCAGACTAAGTTCATGATAAATTAAAGTTCAATTAATCATATTACTTAAGAACTCCCACTTAGAAAAATATCCTCCAATTCTCTAAGTGATTATGTGATCCATATCAACTACACCATGACCGATCATCACGCAGATGGAGTAGTTTCAATGGTGAACATCAATATGTTGATCATATCTACTATATGATTCACGCCGACCTTTCGGTCTCCGTGTTCCGAGGTCATATCTTATATGCATAGCTCGTCAAGTATAACCTGAGTATTCTGCGGTGCAACTGTTTTGCACCCGCTGTATTTGAACGAGAGCCTATCACACCCGATCATCACGTGGTGTCTCAAAGACGAAGAACTTTCGCAACGGTGCATACTCAGGAGAACACTTCTTGATAATTTAGTAAGGGATCATCTTATAATGCTACCGCCAATCAAAGCAAGATAAGATGCATAAAGGATTAACATCACATGCAATCAATATAAGTGATATGATATGGCCATCATCATCTTGTGCTTGTGATTCCATCTCCAAGCACCGCCATGATCACCATCGCCACCGGCGCGACACCTTGATGTCCATCGTAGCATCGTTGTCGCTTTCGCCAACTATTGCTTCTACGACTATCGCTACGCTTAGTGATAAAGTAAAGCAATTACATGGCGCTTGCATTTCATACAATAAAGCGACAACCATATGGTTCTCGCCATTGCCGATAACTCGTTACAAAACATGATCATCTCATACAATAAAATATAGCATCACGCCTTGACCATATCACATCACAACATGCCCTGCAAAAACAAGTTAGACGCCCTCTACTTTGTTGTTGCAAGTTTTACGTGGCTGCTACGGGCTGAGCAAGAACCGTTTACCTACGCATCATTACCACAACGATATTTCACAATAGACTCCGCTTTAACCTTCTCAAGGACCGGGCGAGCCACACTCGGTTCAACTAAAGTGAGAGAGACACACCGCCGTCACCTTTAAGCAACTAGTGCTCGAGCGGTGAAACCAGTCTCGCAGAAGCGCACGCAGTAATGTCGGTCCGGCCGCTTCATCTCACAATACCGCTGAACCAAAGTATGACATGCTGGTAGGCAGTATGACTTGTATCGCCCACAACTCACTTGTGTTCTACTCGCATATGACATCAACGATAAAACCAGGCTCGATGCCACCGTTGGGTAACGAGTAATTTCAAAATTTTCCTACGATCACGCAAGACCATGGTGATGCATAGCAACGAGATGAGAGTGTTGTCTACGCACTCAGAGACCAGCAACGGAAGCGCTGACGCAACGTAGAGGAAGTAGTCGATTTCTTCCCGATCCAACCGATCCAAGTACCGAACGCACGGCACCTCCGAAGTTCTGCACACGCTCAGCTCGATGACGCCCCTCGAACTCCGATCCAGCCGAGTGTTGAGGGAGAGTTTCACAAGACGACGGCGCAGGACGATGATGATGTTCCACCGCCGCAGGGCTTCGCTTAAGCTCCGCAACGGTATATTCGAGGTGTAGTTTGGTGGAAGGGGCACCGCACACGGCTAAGGAACGATCCGTAGATCAACTTGTGTCTCATGGGTGCCCTTGCCTCAGATATAAAGGATGGAGGAGGAGGAGGCCGCCAAGGCATAAGGTGCGGCCAGATGGGAGTCCTACTAGGACTCCAAGTCCTAGTAGGAGTCCACCAAGAGGGAGGAAGGAGAAGGAATAGGAGGAGTAGGAAAGGTGGCCGCCCCTTTCCCTAGTCCACCCGACTAGAGGGGAGGGGGCAGCAGCCTTTTCTCCTCTTCCCACTAAAGCCCATCAAGGCCCAATACTTCTCCCAGCGAATTCCCGTAACTCTCCCAGATCTCAAAAATACCCAATCACTGAACCTTCCGATGTCCGAATATAGTCGCCCAATATATCAATCTTTACGCCTCGACCATTTCGAGACTCCTCGTCATGTCCCCGATCTCATCTGGGACTCAACTCCTTCGTACATCAATATCATATAAACTCATAATAACCGCCATCAAACGTTGCGCATGGACTCTACGGGTTCGAGAACTATGTAGACATGACCGAGACACCTCTCTGGTCAATAACCAATAGCGGACCTGGATGCCCATATTGGCTCCTACATATTCTACGAAGATCTTTATCGGTCGACCGCATAACAACATACGTTGTTCCCTTTGTCATCGGTATAGTTACTTGCCCGAGATTCGATCGCCGGTATCCAATACCTAGTTCAATCTCACATCGGTAAGTCTCTTTTCTCGCTCCGTAATACATCATCTCACAACTAACACATTTAGTTGCAATGCTTGCAAGGCTTATGTGATGTGCATTACCGAGAGGGCCCAGATACCTCTCCGACAATCGGAGGACAAATCCTAATCTCAAATATGCCAACCCAACATGTACCTTCGAGACACCTGTAATGTACCTTTATAATCACCCAGCTTACGCCAGGACGCTTGGTAGCACCCAAAGTGTTCCTCGGCAAACGGGAGTTGCATAATCTCATAGTCATAGGAACATGTATAAGTCATGAAGAAAAGCACTAGCAACAAACTATACGATCAGGTGCTATGCTAATGGAATGGGTCATGTCAATCAGATCATTCAACCAATGATGTGATCCCGTTAATCAAATAACAACTCCTTGTTCATGGTTAGGAAACATAACCATCTTTGATTAACGAGCTAGTCAAGTAGAGGCATACTAGTGACACTCAGAGGTTTATGTATTCACACATGTATTATGTTTCCGTTAATACAATTCTAGCATGAATAATAAACATTTATCATGATATAAGGAAATAAATAATAACATTATTATTGCCTCTAGGGCATATTTCCTTCATCAAATATGTCATCTCGCTTAGTTTGGACATGCTTTGTGTGAATGCCATCTGCTTAGTTTATTCATCATTTATGTGAATTATGCAACGCCATCTTGTTTAGCCAGCATCATATATGTGAATTTTGCAATGCCATCCTACTTATCCAAATATATTATATGTGAATTATGTCAGCATCCTTTTTTTCACATTACATTTGACAACAATGTTAGTACATTCAACTACTTCTTCGTGTGCATCAGCCATTTGACACGGTGATGGAAAATTTCGAGCGAAAACAAGGTCTTCGTGAGCAGACTATGCTATCTCGACGGCGCATATCTCGTTGGTTACGGATAGCTCCTCGAGGAGGATTCAGAGACAGATGACCAATCCTATCCCCCAAGGTGTATGCTCTAACTTGTCGTGGTTATGTTGCTCATATCGTATGTATGGTGTCTTGCATTACTATGTCATTTGATTAGTTTAGATATGCTTTGTGTGAATGCCATCTGTTAAGTGTCTAATTGCCATATATGTGAATTATGCATTGCCATCTTGTTGCAAGATGTTATATATGTGAATTATGCAATGCTTTCTTGTTGCAAAGGCATTATATATGTGAATTATCCAATGCCATGCTGTTTAGCCAATCATCATGTATGTGAATTATATCATGCTATCATTTTTTTGTATTACGTGTTCCATTTGTCGACAACATTTGTATATTCAATTACTCTTCCTATGCATCAGCCATTTGAAGCGGTGATGGAAGTATCTGGAGCGAAACAAAGTATTCAGAGCTGACAATGCTACCTACTGAAGCAGACATCTTGCTGGTTACAGAGAGCTCCTCAGAGGAGGATTCAGACCGATGACCAGTCCTATTTCCTCGAGGTCTATGCTCAAACTTGGCAAGGTTATATTACCCATGTCATGCATGTTGTCTTGCATTGCTTAGTTTTTACATCATATATGGATTGCCATCTTCTTACTTGCTTACTATATAAATCATATATTTGAATTATCATGCCATCATGTTTACATACACAAGATGTATCTAAATTATGACATGGCAACTCATTTAATAAAGACATCATATAGTTATATCATCTCATCCTGCTTAGTGTTTACAAATATCATATTTTGAATTGTGTCATTCTATCCGTGAATTATATCATGCTATCATGTTTCCATAGGCGTGCATGTATGTGAATTATGGCATGCCAACCTATTTAATAAACACATTATATAGTTATATCATGTCATCCTGCTTACATAGTCATCATATTTTGAACTATGTCTTTCCATCTTTTTTAGTTAGCCATCATAATGTGAAATTGTGTCATGCTATCCTATTTATTTAGCCATCATATATGTGAAACTGTGTCATGCTATCCTGTTTGGTTAGACAACATAAATGTGAATTATTTCATGCCCTCTTTTATTCCCCACTATCCACTGCACCTGTCTTATCATACAATGTTTGTACATTCAATTACTTTTCTTGTTTATCAGCCATTTGAATTGGAGAGGGTGATGGCAGTGTTCAAGGGAGTAACACCACGGTCTTCGTAAAAGATAGTGCTACCAGCTTGATGCAGATAGAACCATGGTTGTACTTGCCCAAGAACCAGCCCCACAACACATAACCTGCACTCTCACAGATTGTACCCCTACCCAGCTTGGACAGAGAACCAGCTACTCCCTTCTAACCCCAACCCCAAAGCAGATAGTAACCGAGTTCCAGCTTGACACTCGCACTGCCTCCACCACAGAGCACCCAAACACGATCGCTAGTAAGGGAACTGCAGGCCCAAAGCACGAGGACCATCACTCAATCCTAACTCAATGCTTAAAGGAGAAGAAGAATTGTTCTCGTGTCAGGTTCTATAGCTATGGTTCATACTCCTTTGCTCTTGCATCACCGTATTTACTCATACCAACTATTTTCAAATTTGAAGGATGGAATTGAAACTCCAATGGCGCCGACAGTATGTTTCAAACCTGCTTTTAACTGGTTTGCTGTTGTAACTTGCTCCATGTTGATTTCAGTTTCAATTGAATAAACAGTTATGTTCTCATGTCATGCACATTACAAGTGTTGTTATTGCTCTATAGTTTCTCACACTTATATTCTGTCTATTCTGCTTTGTCTTGAACAAATATTATTTGAACTGTGTTCTATCTTGATTTGGCAACAAAAACTAGAATGACATAGACCATAAAGTGACCATGGTACATAGATATATGTTTGTTTCATGTTGTTATCATGTCCACTTTACTACTGAACTGATTTACCAAAATGAGTTGCATATACAACATGGTAAACCTGTGATGTGTCTTCTTGTTTCTTTTAGAATGCGGAAAATATTGGAGAACAGTACTCTGCTATGCAATGGTAAAGGAAGTAATGCAGATAAGTTTCAAGATAGTAAGACATCCCTGTTGGTCTCCAAGAAAGCTGATAAAACTATCTTGACGACAAAGGAGACCTGCCTTGATGTAGTGTTCGAAAGCATCGCCACTATCGCCGCACAAGCTCTTCAAGTCGCTGCCTAATCAGTTTGTCTTCTTGAGTCTCAACTTCAAGTTGAAAGACATCAATTAGATGTGCTGCGATAGGAAGTGAAGGATCGGGAAGTCCCTGCTGAATTCAGATGCATACTTTCTAGTGCAACAACAAGCGTTGAAGGATTTAAGTGCCAAACAAGAGAAAGTTAATAAGCTTGCTAAGCATCTTGCTAGCATTATGGGTACCCAGGATATTGTTTCTTGAGATCTTCTGAAGTGGTTTCAGTTCTAGACTTGTTTTCCTATGGCGTTTATTTGCACTGGTTGCCAACTTTGACAACCATTGTATATGATTGTTCCTATATTTGCACCGTGGCGACGACGCTGGGATCGTGAGAAGAGCGACCAGCAGACAACACAAAGGGATTTTACCTGTGTTCGCCGCAAAGGTGCGAAACCCACGATCCTGCTTTGGTGGATGTATTTAGTGTTCTTAAGCTCTCGAACTAGCTCTAGGTGCTGCGCGTTCGAAAGAGCCGAATCCTTTCTCTCGTGCCATGGGCCTCCTTTATAGGCGAAAGGGCTGCCACAAGGGCACACAGGAGGTGGAAAGTGTTACAGTTGTCGCGACTCTATCGCTAGTATTATAGGACAAGACGATTTAATGCGAGGCTTAGGTGTCCTTTACTTTATTGGGTACGGGCGAGGCCCGCCCCATCCGTCGCCATCCATCTTCTTCTTCGACACGCGCCTGCCAGCGATGCATGCGGTGCCATGTAGGCAGCAGCAGCCGAGGTGGCGCGTGGTGGAGCCCCACGGGATTGTGTGTTGCCACGCAGTGCCTCGCCAAGCTGGTTGGGTCGGCAGCTGCAAGTTTAACGGTGGCGAAGACTTATCTGGTGCGGGCTCGGCAAGGGCCCTGCCGGTGCTTTTTGGCGAGGGCCTGTGGTGTGGCCCAAAGAAGGGTCTTGTCGGGTGGCTCGGCAAGGGTCTTGCTGCAGACATGTTGCCTCCTAAGCAAGGGTCTTGCCGGGGTCTAGTGGGTTTCTTCGGTGAGGATGGTTGCCTCTTATCCTCATTTGATCTTGAGCATTCAATGTCTTCACAAAGATCTGCATGCCACCACAGAGGTGCCTCCCGAGCCCTGTCCCAATGCGCCTGCTTGAGCATTGGTGGGCTCAAGGGTGGCTCGCCTACTGGCGTGGCGGGCTGCCCCTGCAAGGGTCTTGCCGGGCCACTGAGGCTGCTCCGCAAGGGTCCTTGCCGGAAAACCTGCTTCACCATCCGATCCTTGTGGCCTTGGTCCTTGTCGTTGCTTCATTTGTCCTCGTGGCTTCGCTTCTCCAGCCCCCTTTCCTGCTATGTCTATGTGTGGCCGTATGGAGGCTCACTGCCCGCACAAGTAAAGGGGTCAAAAGCAGAGCCCCTACTTTTGTACACCGACAGAGCCCCGGCCTGGGCCACACATAAGCACAAAGACGTTGTTGGTCCAGCCCGTAACGGTGCGCGGCAGCTTGGGGCGGATTTTACCGCTGCCACTGCTCCGTTCGCCGCGCTTCTCCACGACCCGTGTTGAATTTGCGGTGGGGGGTCGTGGTGCGCGCATGATGGAAGCATGTCAAGGCCACCTTGTGGTGGACAGAAAGAGGTGGCTTGCGGTCTCTTCAAATCGCAGGTCCGCCTCCCATTTATCGCCTCGCCGGAACCGCTGCTCCACGTGTCCCATTGCGCCCGCCTTGCACCATGTTCGCCAGATGCATAAGCAGAGCAAGTGACAAAGCGACGGACGGGTAGTTGCGCTGCAGTGGTCGATTCCCACGCGCTTTCAATGGAGCGGGAGGGCGGTCGACACCTCGCTTGCCGCCACTTCAAGAAGTCGGATTGGCCGAGAGGGGCGGCCGAGCCCCGCCCGCGCCTTTATAAAGAGGGGAGCGGAGGAGCGGTGCCCTCAATCTTTCGCCATCCGCCTTCCATTCCTGCTTCCTTTCTTCTCCTTCCATGGCAAGGGGCGGGCAACTCTTCATCGGTGGCGGCGAGGGTTTCGCCAGACAGCGACGCCCTCCCCAAGAGCTCAGAGCGGCGGAGTCGGCTGCCGAGGGAGGGGGAGGTGTCAGACCCCGATTCCAAGTCACATCGACCTAGCTGGTAACACCTCATATCACTTTGCGCCTCACGACGGTATTCCCACGGTGTCGCTTACCATGGCCCGGACCGCTTATGCCTTTTGGCTCACGATATGACAAAGGTCGCTAGCATCCACATGACAAAGAACCCGGCCGACATGGCTAGTCGTGAACCCAAAGCGGCACTAACCTATGGGGACAGCATACATGAAACACCTCGAGCATGTCGGTCATCAACGATGAACTCTGGCTGTAGCACTGGCTAACAGGACTCCGTATCCCGGCTGTAGCAGGCTAGGCAGACTCCAAGTATCACCGCTGACATTTCTCAAGGGACGTATATAGGAACGAAATGAATCACATGCCGCCAATCAAGTGTCCAAGCAGAGTGCGGGCTAGCAGTGACTCGTGAACCGGCAGTAGCAGATTACTATCGCCGTAGCACGAGACTACATTTCCCATATGAGAGGCTGCCAAGGATAAACAACTAGATTGTCGGATCCCACTCATACCAAGCATTTCAATCATACACGCAATATGCCCGATATGAGTAAATACAACAAGGCATCACAACAAAACTCTACAACTCAAGTACTTTATTTAAGAGGCCCGAGGAGCCATACATAACATAGTCATACAGTAGGGGTCACATGACCCAACACTCAAGTCATACAATCATACAAGCACATGCGGAAGCAAAGTAGTCTCGTGTACATACTCTAGAAAGAAAGAAAGCTTGTTGAGCCTTTCTATCTACAATGGCCCTTCATTAAG
The DNA here is from genome assembly GCA_021605205.1 of Aegilops longissima. Classification (NCBI taxonomy): domain Eukaryota; kingdom Viridiplantae; phylum Streptophyta; class Magnoliopsida; order Poales; family Poaceae; genus Aegilops; species Aegilops longissima. Next base: position 19,121 of record JAHIAM010006325.1, on the reverse strand, counting down.
TCTTAGATCGCCACCGGGTGGCTAGCTTACTCGTCAAGTCAACATCTACATAGAACTGGCTTGGAGGGGTAGTATAGTCCTCTCAAAAATATTGATTACAAACATGAGTACAAAGTACTCAGAAGTCTTACCACGTAATCCTATCATACATGCACATTTTCAAGAAGGAGGTGGAGTTATATGCAGCAAGCCAGCTTTGACTCTTGGCTGCTTATCCCACGTGACACACTTTGTAAAGCATTTTGTCGCACACGAGTCCACTATTCACCATCACAATACTCCACCGTGATCCTCTCTCGTCATCCCCGAGAGGGCCATCCACGATACTCACACTTATCTTGAGGCTTTTAGTAGTATCCATTTACTTGTCTATGAACCGATATAGGCAACCCAGAAGTCCTTCTCCGTGGACACGGCTATTCAATAGATCATATTTAACCCCGCAGGGTATACTTCTTCACACACGCTCACCACTTATCGTCACATACGACATGTACTCTGCAACCTTCAAGCGGAAGCCCAATGTGGGTGTCGGCCTCACCTACCCAAACACTCAAGTCCCTAGTCCAGTTTATCGCCTATTCGGTTCCATCCGCAGGAGTCCGCCGAGGTTTCCCATACAGCCTCGAACGATGTGTGCAGGGTTCCCGAGATACCAAACGGGCACTGCACATCAACACGGTGCTCACCGCAACACAACCCACCCCTAAGGTCAGCGCTATGCGGCGGCCCCAAAGATGCTACAAACACCGTAAACTACTTGCAACTCCCTGACTATGAACAGGGGTGGTTAAGAAGCCGAGAGGGTCAATTAGGATCCCAATGTGGTAGTAGCTAGTTCATGGATCACAAACACAGATCTCAGCCTCTAGGTTCGCTTCAATGAAACAACCCACCATGTACTCCTACATGGCCTCTCATCGATACCTTTACCAAATCGTGTTCAACACTTACACTCTCGAACCAACACAACCTTTCACTCCAGCCATCATCCCGATGAGCCGCACCTGACACAACTCTAAGCATAGCAAGCATAACATGGTAGGAATCACAAACATGGCTCAATCAACTCCTACACATACTAGTGGGTTTCATCTAGTTATCGTGGCAATGACAGTCATGCAAAGGAAGTGGGTTCAACTACCGCAGCACACAACAGTTGAATCGCGTTGTCTTAATGCAGTAAAACGAGAGCGTAAGCAGAACATGGGTTGTATCGAATGATCAATGAATTGCTTGCCCGATGGAACTGGGTAGAGAACCGCCTTCGTGGGTAATCGAGGTTATCTTCTAAGCGTAACCTATCATGGAAACACACCAAAATAAACATACAAGCAATATGCAACAATATGATGCATGCTATGACATGGCAATATGGATGTGTGTTGGCCTAATGCAAGTTGAAGGGATAGGATGAACTCATTTGAATCAAAGGTTCAAATGATAGATCATGTGAGTTAGTCCTAATGGTGCAAAATCTTAAACTGGTTATTCAGCATAGTTAACTTGTTTTAACATGCATGAAACCTGTACCAATGGATAGAGTGTATTTTTCTGATAAATTTTCATATATAAATCTTTGCATTTGGAGTTATAGAATAAAAGTTATAAGCATTTGAAATTTGAGTTATATTCGAATTTATTATATAAAAATAATCCTGAATTTGAATTAATGCGCCAAGATGAGGTCAGCATGACGTCAGGGGTCAACGGGTCGCCCAGTCAAACTGACCAGTGGGACCCAGATGTCGTGGTTAATCTAAACTAATTTAATTAATTAGAACTAATCCTAATTAGTTTAACCGAGGGGTCCACTGCCATTGACCCGAGGGTCAACAGGCCCACTTGACGGGTCAACTCACCGGCGCTCAGCCGGGCGAGGCCAGATGCGGCGGAGTAAGTGCTTTTGCACTTTCCGGGCTCCAAATGGAGCGCGGGGAGCACCTACGTGATGCCGGAGGTGAGCCGCGGTTAGTGGTGGAGTCAGCTTGGGTCGGGATGGCCGGAGGGCGCCGGCGACGAAGCCGGGCGGCGACGGGCTCGCCACCGACGGGTTTGGGGCTAGAGGGCTTGGCGAGGCGCGAAGTGCACCGTTAGACCTGCTGGGGTGTGGTGAGTGCGACGGACGAGTGGCGTGGCTATTAGGTGACCGGAGGCTCACCGGCGACGAGCCCGCGCGGGGTTCAGTGATCATCGAAGCCGCTAGGTGCAAGAAGAAGAGAGCGGAGAGGATGGGGAGAAGCTAGGCTCACGGTGAACCCGTGGGGAGCTTGCTGTGGTCGGGGCGGACTGATGCGGCGGCGACGGCGATGGGGATCTCCGATGGCCTTGAGCTCGGGCGAGGTCGGGTAGTGGCCTCGGGTGTTTTGGAGCGAGGGGAACTAGCTAGCTAGAGGTAACGGGTGCGCGGAGCTGCGACATGGCGGGAGGAGTACGAGCGCGGGAGCACGGCGCCGACGGTGGCGCTGGTGATGGCGCTGCCAGCTCGGGGCGCAGCGAGAGAGAGGCGGGGGGAAGTGAGGTGTCCGGAGGTCGGGTGACGACGCGGGTCGCCCAGCGGCGAGGCGGCGAGGATGAGGCAGGCGGCGCCAGCTGCGGCGCTGCAAGGCCACAAGCCGGGCCAAGATTAGTTGGTTCAGCTCGTCAAGCCGAGCTAAGCAGCCACCGCGCGCTGCTGCTGGCTGGGCCGGGCAGGGCTTGTCATGGGCATGTGTAGGTTTTTTCTATTTTTAGTCTTTTTCTATTTCTGCAGCTCTGTTTAGGGTTTTAAAATACCAAAACTATTTCAAAATTACCAAAATGCTCCTGGTCACTTGTTGAATATTCCCAACATGAAACATTTTAGTTTGACAATTTTTGAACACTTAAAATATTTTCCATAATTTAAAATGCCCATTTCAAAAACTTGTGATTTAAATCTAGAACCCTTAGGTGACCTAGAAAATGTTCCACCTTCTTTGACATGGATCCTGAACCCAAACAAAGAGGATGAGCATTTTGAAGGGCATTTCGGATTCATTGAAATAAATTTTAGTAAACCCTAGTTATTTTAAGGGGGGTGTTCTGGGTTTCTCGCCTTCCCCATTTCAAATTTAGATGAAATTTAAACATGATGCACACCCTAATGCATGGTCTATCCGATGTGACAACTCACCCCACTCAAAAGAATCTCGCCCCAGATTTAGGATCTGCTAAGTAAAAGGTGGGTACTCAAGTCGAAGACGATCCTCCCTTTCCCAAGTTGCTTGCTCGGAATGGTTCACCATTGAACCTTTAGAAACTTGATATTCCGACGCCGAGTGGTACGCCGGGTTTGATCGAGGATATGAACGGGTACTCGATAGGTGAGGTTATCTTGGAGATCAAGCTGCTTGTGGTCCACTCCACGGATAGGATCCGAGAAGCAACACCTGAGTTGGGAAACGGAAGACATCATGGACCTTGGAAAGATGCGGAGGTAGTTCCAATTGGTAGGCAACTTCCCTCGCTTGGCAAGAATGCGAAGGGTCCAATGTAACGAGGAGCCAACTTGCCCTTGATATGAATCGATGGGTTCCTTTAAAGGAGTAACCCAAGGTAAGCTTTTCGCCAATTTCATAAGCCATAGGCTTATGCTTGCGGTCATATTGGCTCTTCCGACGAGATTGGGCTGTTTTAATTTCACTAACAACGCGAACCTGCTCCTCTCGCTTCCTAATCATATCCGGCCAAAGAGCTGTCTCTCCCGGTTTCACCGCTAAGAGGCGTCACATTTTCGCCCATAAAGAACTTCGAAGGGGCTTTGCCAAGCTGGCTTGATAGCTATTGTTATAGGCTAACTCGCGCGAATGGAAGGCATTTCTCCCAATTCATGCCGAAAGAGATGACAAGCTCAAGCATATCCTCTAAGATTTGATTGACTCGCTCTACTTGACCACTTGATTGGGGATGGAAAGCGTGCTAAAGGAGAGACGAGTTCTATAGCTTTTGGAAACTTTCCCAAAATCGAGAGGTGAAGAGACTCCCACTGGTCGGAGTTAATTTCGATGGAACACCATGAAGAGACACTATTCGAGATGTACAAATCAGCTAGCTGGCTAGCGGTTATACTCTCACTAACAGGTAGGAAGTGGGCTACTTTGGAAAGACGATCAACAACGACGAAGATAGCGTTATTCCTCTCTTGGTCCTGGGAAACCCGTAATGAAATCCATACCAATTTTATCCCATTTCCATTCAGGAATTTCCAAAGGTTGAAGGGTACCAGAGAGTCGCTGATGCTCGCTTAACTCGACGCATGACGCCGCAATTAGCAATGTATTGAGCGATTTCTCTCTTCATCCTAGTCCACCAAAACCTCGCGAGATCTTGATACATTTTAGTACTACCAGATGAATGGTGAGAGGAGAGTCATGAGCTTCCTTATGATCAATTGTCGTAGTTGTTGTTTCTGGGAACCACCAAGCGTTCTCAAGAAGACAACACTGTTTCATCTATGGAGAAACATTTAGCAGCCCGCTAGCAATGTTCTCCTTGATCCGAGATATCCTCTATCATACCGCCGAGCAGCTATGATTCGATCCGTGAGGTCAGGTTTCGCCACCGTGGTGGAAAGAAACTCGAGGAACAATGTGAAGATTAAGCTTACGTAAATTCCTCGTGGAGAATTGGTTGACCTTGTTGTAACATCAAATTGTTACAAGAAGATTTATGCGATTTAGTGCGCCAGCCATGACATTGGCTTTGCTCGGGTGTAGGATATTCCTAAGTCGAAATCAGAATCAATCTCGACCCAACGCCTTTGCCTCGAGATTCAAACCGTTGAGTGAAGATATATTTCAGACTTTGGTGATCTGGTAGATTTCGCAACGATTACCCGTAAGGTAATGTCGCCAGGTTTTGAGTGCATGAACCATCGCTGCAAGCTCTAGATCGTGTGGGGTAGTTATCCTCATGTGGACGAATCGCCGAGATGCGAGGCAATCACATGACGATCTTGCATGAGTATGCAACCTAGTCCTTGTCGCGAGGCGCCGCAATAGATAATAAAGTCCTTGAGAAATCTGGTGGAACAAGTACGGAGCAGAGGTCGCGCCTTTTCGCCTCGAAAGCTGATCTCGCACCGTGGCGCCCACTCAACTTCTTATCTTTCTTGAGGAGTTCGTTAGAGGTTTAGCAACTTTGGAGAAATTTCGACGGCGGGCGGCAATAGCTCGCTAAACCGAGGAAACTCCGAACTTGCTTGACCGATTCAGTGGAGTCCAATCAAGGACGGCTTGAACTCGCCGATTGACAGCAATACCCTTACCAGAGATTACATGTCCTAGATAGGTCACTGCAACCAGAATTCACACTTAGAGAATTTGGCATAAAGGCGGTGCTCTCAAGTTTCATCAATACTAGCCTTAGGTGTTCGCATGTTCTTCCTCATTCTTGGAGTAGATGAGTATATCATCGAGGTATACCACGACAAATTTATCCAAATACTCCATGAAGATTGAGTTCATTAACCGAGAGAAAGTGGCTGGAGCATTGGTTAATCCAAGGACATGACGGTGTACTCAGACACATAACGAGTGACAAAGGCCGCTTTGGGGATGTCCTCGTTTGATTTTGATTTGATGGTAGCCCAACCTCAAATCCATTTTGAAAAGATCGAGGACCCAGCGAGCTGATCGTATGTGTCGTTGATCCCGGGAGCGGATACTTGTTCTTGATAGTGACCAAATTGACAGTCGGTAATCTACAACCATCCGATCCGCATTCATCCTTCTTCTTGATTTAAGAGGACGGGCAAGCCCATGGAGATGAACTAGGACGGATGAAACCTTTTGCAAGGACTCATCGAGTTGTTTCTTAAGTTCAGCTAGTTCTAGGGGTGCCATCTTATAGGGTCTTCTAGAGATTGGGACGGTTCCGGAATAAGATCTATCACGAACTCGACATCCCCGCTGTGGAACACCGGCAGTTCTTCCGAAAGACATCCGGGAAATCACGGACTACCGGAATATCTTCGAGATCCGGAAGAGGGTTGGCATTTAGGAGTAAAGTCGACGCTAGACACCCGGGTTAAAACATCCACCGCTTTACCCAAGGATGGGTGAGTTGACGGTTCTAGTAGAGCAATCGATCTTGGCATAATGGGCTGACATCCAGTCCATACCCAAGATGATGTTTATGTCCGAGGACTTAAGAGCTATTAGAGATGCAAGAAAGACTAATCTGTCGACAAGAATCTCATTCCCATGACTTATTCTAGAGGTTTGCCATCTAGAACCAGGAGTTTGAATTTCCATGGAGGTAGGCATGTCGCAGAATGTGGTGTTGTGCAATCGAGCATAGCTCTCAGAAATAAATGAATGAGATGCTCCAAGATCAAAGAACAGCTTGCCGGATGGCAATTAACAAGAAGCGCATCGAGGACTACGCTGGGATCCTCATAGGTTTCTTCAGCAGAGACATAGTTGACATGGCCACGAGCGGTGGCAACCGGCTTGGCATAGGAACCTTTCCCGCTGGCTTGCCGCCAATGATTTTCCAACTTGATTAGGGTTGTTCTGGGACACTCTCGAATATAGTGGCCTGCCTCTCCACATTTGAAGCAAGTGATCACATTTGGCCGTAAATACATTAGCAGTTGGACCTCCATATGTCTTGGGTGGAAAATACGGTTGGTTGGGGCGAGGCGCCAAGGATGGCCTCGGGTGTACCTGGGTGGTAGAGCCGATTAGACCCAAACCCGCGCTTCGGGAACCAGAGTCGGATGACGATCCGTAATCACGGATGTGTTTATGCGAAGCCTCAAATCAGTTCGCCCAGCCTCGGCGCTGATAGCCTTATTGACTAGCTTCGAGAAAGAGGTACATTCATGCAGCACGGAGATCTCGGCGAGCTCGTGGCTAAGTCCCTTACGGAACCTCGCCGCTTCTTAGCATCGGTAGAAACTTCTTCGAGCATAACGTATAACCTCCCGACCAAGGGCAGAGGCATCCACCGTCACCGCCTTGGGTGAAACCGCAAAATTCTCACGCTTATGTCCATAAGACCTTCCGTATATGGTGCTCACGGAGGCGGCAATCAATTCATCCTGTTGTAACTTGTCCAGCCGGACGATAGCCTCATAGTTTTCCCACCAGAGATCGGCAGGCCTTCCAGATGATAGGCGGCAAAGATAACCTTGTCACCTCGCCACATTGGCGGAACGCAGCTTGTGGTGGATATCGCGAGCTAATCATCGGCGCCGAGTGGCTCGACGGAACATTTGAATTTTGGAGGATATAGCTTGACGAAATCATTGAGTGAAACCCCATCGCTTTTTGGCTGGCGGTTGTGTTTTGTTCAATCCGCCCAATAAGCGGTTTGTTTCAAGGCTTATTATGCTCGCTTCAAAGATCACCTCAGCCAAAGATGGCGGTTGCGGCAGATTCACATTTCGGGCTGCATCGCCTCTCCCCGCCTCGAACAGCAGGAGAATTTCGAGTGTTGACCATCCCGAGACAAGCAAAGGTTTAAACCAGAAGGCAGAATTATCAAGGAAGTGCGGAAGGAAATGGACAGCATGGAATGCGAAGATGTTCATCCGTATGACACGGTGATATAAAACTGCCACATATATATATACCAACGGTCATACACACCGTTCATAGTTTAGTACAAGCCTGACGGAGTACAACTATAAGGAAGGGCGTTACATCTCATCGGAAGCATTCCAACTCCTATACATTATTTTTCTACACTTCCGGAACGATACACACTAGGTCGTATTCCACGAGTCACGCAGGACGGTGGAAACACAACTGGTACCATACTAGGAATACTACCACTATCTCGCATAGCCCGTAGTAGTCCTCATAGAAGTCACCACCTGCACTGAAGTGGAACATGATCGTCCGAAATGCATAACCTGTGGGGCCTGTGGACCATAAGGACTCGGATGTGGCCGTGGACCTACAAATGGTGGCGTAAGAGGCCCACGAGGAGGAGTGATGCCTCCAACCTCACGCCACTCCATGAAGTCCGCAGACTCGCCGCACAGGTACAAGTCTCTCATGTCCATACATCCGCTTGCACGGCAGTGCAAACCTAGTCGAGTAGCCCAAAGGGTCGAACGGCATTAAACACCTCCATACGCAAGGCCCGGTTCTCACGGTCCTTGTCCTCCAAAGAACTCAAGAGTGGTACGGAGGAGTGAGTCTCATGGGATGCATCATCGCATAAACTCTCAAGGTAGCCATGCGCCGTGAAGGGATGCCGCATATAGCGGAAGTCGTTGCTCAAAGAAAGCAGTCCTCGCTCGAATAATAGTCATCATGGAATAGGCTGCATCTTGCACGCATATTCCAATAGTGATTCCGAGCCCATAAGAACAAAGTGAAGTGGCTCAAGAGTCTGGGATAGGATGGATAAACCGACCATGCATAAATATTGGCTTTGATTGAAATCCCTGAATCGCTCCTCGACGGTATATTCAGGATACCATCGATAACCAGCCTCAATCATCACCCTAACCAGCATGGCCGCAGACCGCACACATCAATGCAGCGGGTCAAAGCGAACCACTTGGTTCGGGAACGGTGGCCATCCGAAGCACAGCCATAATGCAAAGGCATTAGAATTCTAGGAAAATCGGGCAGCATAACTTCAGAATGCTCAAATCAAATTTGAGACATTCAAAATCAGATTTGCAAAACCACTCAACAACATCATATCAAGGTTCTGGTTCAAACGGTAACATACTAAAATTTAGTAACACTGGACTGAGGATGTAACCCGCAATCCTACAAGGTACTACGGATAGTAACACGTGATCCTGATAGAGAGAAGAGAGCCTAGTCCTATACCCACGTTGAATGAGAAGAGGATGACTCAGATCGAGGGCATAAGGTAAAGGAGTAAAAGAGCCTTACGCTCCTCCCACAATCAATTCCCTACATATAACTAAAGCATTTCTAGACCCAACTTCGACCAGTTTGGCTTAGCGGACTCTACAGCAGCCCTCGCTCGATGCCAACGCTGTCAGACCCCGATTCCAAGTCACATCGACTTAGCTGGTAACACCTCATATCACTTTGCGGCCTCACGACGGTATTCCCTAACGGGTGTCGCTTACCATGGCCCGGGACCGCTTATGCCTTTTGGCTCACGATATGATGTTGTCGCTAGCATCCACATGACAAAGAACCCGGCCGACATGGCTAGTCGTGAACCCAAAGCGGCACTAACCTATGGGGACAGGCATACATGAAACACCTCGAGCATGTCGGTCATCAACGATGAACTCTGGCTGTAGCACTGGCTAACAGACTCGTATCCCGGCTGTAGCAGCTAGGCAGGACTCCAAGTATCACCGCTGACATTTCAAGGGACGTATATAGAAACGAAATGAATCACATGCCGCCAAAAGTGTCCAAGCAGTAGTGCTGGCTAGCAGTGACTCGTGAACCGGCTGTAGCAGACTACTATCGCCGTAGCACGAGACTACATTTCCCATATGAGAGGCTGCCAAGGATAAACAACTAGATTGTCGGATCCCACTCATACCAAGCATTTCAATCATACACGCAATATGCCCGATATGAGTAAATACAACAAGGCATCACAACAAAACTCTACAACTCAAGTATTTTATTTAAGAGGCTCCGAGGAGCCATACATAACATAGTCATATATGTAGGGGTCACATGACCCAACACTCAAGTCATACAATCATACAAGCACATGCGGAAGCAAAGTAGTCTCGAGTACGCACTCTAGAAAGAAAGAAAGCTTGTTGGAGCCTTTCTATCTACAATGGCCCTTCACAAGTCTTAGATCGCCACCGGGTGGCTAGCTTACTCGTCAAGTCAACATCTACATAGAATCCGCCGGAGGGGGTAGTATAGTCCTCTAAAAATATTGATTACAAACATGAGTACAAAGTACTCAAGAAGTCTTACCACGTAATCCTATCATACATGCACATTTTCAAGAAGGAGGTGGAGTTATATGCAGAAGCCAGCTTTGACTCTGGCTAAGCTTATCCCACGTGACACACTTTGTAAAGCATTTTGTCGCATTAACGAGTCCACTATTCACCATCACACATCTACCGTGGATCCTCTCTCGTCATCCCCGAGAGGGCCATCCACTATACTCACACTTATCTTGAGGCTTTTAGTAGTATCCATTTACTTGTCTATGAACCGATATAGGCAACCCAGAAGTCCTTCTCCGTGGACACGCTATTCAATAGATCATATTTAACCTCAGGGTATACTTCTTCACACACGCTCACCACTTATCGTCAGCTTACACGACATGTACTGCAACCTTCAAGCGGAAGCCCAACGGGTGTCGGCCTCAGCCTACCCAAACACTCAAGTCCCTAGTCCAGTTTATCGCCTATTCGGTTCCATCCGCAGGAGTCCGCCGAGGTTTCCATACAGCCCGAACGATGTGTGCAGTGGTTCCCGAGATACCAAACGGGCACTCGGTACACCGGCCACGGTGCCTACCGCAACACAACCCACCCCTAAGGTCACGCTATGCATGCCCTCAAAGATGCTACAAACACCGTAAACTACTTGCAACTCCCTGACTATGAACAGGGTGGTTAAGAAGCCGAGAGGGTCAATTAAGGATCCCAATGTGGTAGTAGCTAGTTCATGGATCACAAACACAGATCTCAGCCTAGGTTCGCTTCAATGAAACAACCCACCATGTACTCCTACATGGCCTCTCATCGATACCTTTACCAAATCGTGTTCAACACTTACACTCGAACCAACACAACCTTTCACTCCAGCTCATCATCCCGATGAGCCGACTGACACAACTCTAAGCATAGCAAGCATAACATGGTAGGAATCACAAACATGGCTCAATCAACTCCTACACATACTAGTGGGTTTCATCTAGTTACTGGCAATGACAGTCATGCAAAGGAAGTGGGTTCAACTACCGCAGCACACAACAGTTGAATCGCGTTGTCTTAATGCAAGAAACGAGAGCGTAAGCGAGAACATGGGTTGTATCGAATGATCAATGAATTGCTTGCCCGATGGAACTGGGTAGAGAACTCGCCTTCGTGGGTAATCGAGGTTATCTTCGGGCAGTAACCTATCATGGAAACACACCAAAATAAACATACAAGCAATATGCAACCCCAATACTTCCCACAATTCCCGTAATCTCCGACCAAAAATACCCAATCACTGAACCTTCCGATGTCCGAATATAGTCGCCCAATATATCAATCTTTACGCCTCGACCATTTCGAATTCCCATGTCCCCGATCTCATCCGACTCAACCCTTGGTACATCAATATCATATAAACTCATAATAACGCCATCAAACGTTGGGGACCCCGGGTTCGAGAACTATGTAGACATGACCAGACACCTCTCGGTCAATAACCAATAAGGGGACCTGGATGCCCATATTTTACATATTCTACAAGATCTTTATCGTCCGATAACAACATAACGTTGTTCCTTTGTCATCGGATAAACTTGCCCGAGATTCGATCGCCGTATCCAATACCTAGTTCAATCTGCTCGGTGTCTCTTTTCTCGTCCGTAATACATCATCTCACAACTAACACATTTAGTTGCAATGCTTGGGCTTATGTGATGGCATTACCGGGGGCCCAGATACCTCCCAAATCGGAGGACAAATCCTAATCTCAAATACCAACCCAACATGTACCTTCGAACACCGTAATGTACCTTTATAATCACCCAAAGCCAGAGCTTGGTAGCACCCAAAGTGTTCCTGGCAAACGGAGTTGCATAATCTCATAGTCATAGGAACATGTATAAGTCATGAAGAAAAGCACTAGCAACAAACTATACGATCAAAATGCTAATGGAATGGGTCATGTCAATCAGATCATTCAACATGATGGATCCCGTTAATCAAATAACAACCTTGTTCATGGTTAGAAACATAACCATCTTTGATTAACGAGCTAGTCAAGTAGAGGCATACTAGTGACACTGTAGGTTTATGTATTCACACATGTATTATGTTTTTAATACAATTCTAGCATGAATAATAAACATTTATCATGATATAAGGAAATAAATAAAACATTATTATTGCCTCTAGGGCATATTTCCTTCATCAAATATGTCATCCGCTTAGTTTGGACATGCTTTGTGTGAATGCCACTGCTTAGTTTATTCATCATTTATGTGAATTATGCAACCCATCTTGTTTAGCCAGCATCATATATGTGAATTTTGCAATGCCATCCTACTTATCCAAAATATTATATGGAATTATGTCGCATCCTTTTTTTCCATTTATTACATTTGACAACAATGTTAGTACATTCAACTACTTTTCGTGCATCAGCCATTTGACACGGTGATGGAAAATTCGAGCGAAACAAGGTCTTCGAGCAGACATGCTATTTTAAACGATATCTCGTTGGTTACTGGAAGCTCCTCGAGGAGGATTCGAGAGATGACCAATCCTATCCCCCAAGGTGTATGCTCTAACTTGTCGGTTATGTTGCTCATTCGGGGATGGTGTCTTGCATTACTATGTCATTTGATTAGTTTAGATATGCTTTGTGTGAATGCCATCGTTAAGTGTCTAATTATATTGTGAATTATGCATTGCCATCTTGTTGCAAGATGTTATATATGTGAATTATGCAATGCTTTCTTGTTGCAAAGGCATTATATATGTGAATTATCCAATGCCATTGTTTAGCCAATCATCAATTTTATATCATGCTATCATTTTTTTGTATTACGGTTCCATTTGTCGACAACATTTGTATATTCAATTACTTTCCTATGCATCAGCCATTTGAAGCGTGATGGAAGTATCTGAGGTAAACAAAGTATTCAGAGTGAAATGCTACCACGCGAATCTTTGGTTAAGAGTCCTCGAGGAGGATTCGTAGAGATGACCAGTCCTATTTTCCCGAGGTCTATGCTCAAACTTGGCAAGGTTATATTACCCATGTCATGCATGTTGTCTTGCATTGCTTAGTTTTTACATCATATATGGATTGCCATCTTCTTACTTGCTTACTATATAAATCATATATTTGAATTATCATGCCATCATGTTTACATACAAATGTATCTAAATTATGACATGGCAACTCATTTAATAAAGACATCATATATTATATCATCTCATCCTGTTAGTGTTTACAAATATTTTGAATTGTGTCATTCTATCCGTGAATTATATCATGCTATCATGTTTCCATAGGTGCATGTATGTGAATTATGGCATGCCAACCTATTTAATAAACACATTATATAGTTATATCATGTCATCCTGTACATAGTCATCATATTTTGAACTATGTCTTTCCATCTTTTTAGTTAGCCATCATAATGGAAATTGTGTCATGCTATCCTATTTATTTAGCCATCATATTGTGAAACCGTGTCATGCTATCCTGTTTGGTTAGACAACATAAATGTGAATTATTTCATGCCCTTTTATTCCCCACTATCCACCCACTGTTATCATACAATGTTTGTACATTCAATTACTTTTCTTGTTTATCACCATTTGAATTGGAGAGGGTGAAAGGGTTAAGGAGTAACACCACGGTTCGTAAAAGATAGTGCTACCATTGATGCAATAGAACCTGGTTGTACTTGCCCAAGAACCAGCCCCACAACACATAACCCAACTCCAGATTGTACCCCTACCCATTGGACAGAGAACCAGCTACTCCCTTCTAACCCCAACCCCAAAGCAGTAAACCGAGTTCCGCTTGACACGCACCGCCTCCACCACAGAGCACCCAAACACGACGCTAGTAAGGGAACTGCAGGCCCAAAGCACGAGGACCATCACCAATCCTAACTCAATGCTTAAAGGAGAAGAAGAATTGCTCGGTCAGGTTCTATAGCTATGGTTCATACTCCTTGCTCTTGCATCACCATTTACTCATACCAACTATTTTCAAATTTGAAGGATGGAATTGAAACCCAATGGCGACAGTATGTTTCAAACCTGTTTTTTAACTGGTTTGCTGTTGTAACTTGCTCCATGTTGATTTCAGCAATTGAATAAACAGTTATGTTCTCATGTCATGCACATTACAAGTGTTGTTATTGCTCTATAGTTTTCACACTTATATTCTGCTATTCCGCTTTGTCTTGAACAAATATTATTTGAATGTTCTATCTTGATTTGGCAACAAAAACTAGAATGACATAGACCATAAAGTGACCATGGTACATAGATATATGTTTGTTTCATGTTGTTATCATGTCCACTTTACTACCAACTGATTTAAAAATGAGTTGCATATACAACATGGTAAACCTGTGATGTTTTCTTGTTTCTTTTTAGAATGCGGAAAATATTGGAGAAAGACTGTATGCAATGGTAAAGGAAGTAATGCAGATAAGTTTCAAGATAGTAAGACATCCCCTGTTGGTCTCCAAGAAAGCGATAAAACTATCTTGACTAAAGGAGACCTGCTTGATGTAGTGTTCGAAAGTTATCGCCACTATCCCGCACAAGCTCCAAGCCGCAATCAGTTTGTTTCTTGAGTCTCAACTTCGTTGAAAGACATCAATTAGATGTGCTGCATAGGAAGTAAGGATGGGAAGTCCTCGCTGAATTCAGATGCATACCTAGTGCAACAACAAGCGGAAGGATTTATGCCAAACAAGAGAAAGTTAATAAGTTTAAGCATCTTGCTAGCATTATGGGTACCTGTGATATTGTTTTGAGATCTTTCAAGTGGTTTCAGTTCTAGACTTGTTTTCCTATGGGTTTATTTGCAGTTGCCAACTTTGACAACCATTGTATATGATTGTTCCCATATTTGCACCGTGGCGAGGATCGTGGAGAAGAGCGACCAGGAAACAAAGGGATTTTACCGTGTTCGCCCAAAGGTGCGAAACCCACGATCCTCTTTGGTGGATGTATTTAGTGTTTTGTTCGAACTAGCTCTAGGTGCGCGGTTCAAAGAGCCGAATCCTTTTCCTGTGCCATGGGCCTCCCTTTATAGGCGAAAGGGCTGCCACAAAGGGGGAGGGGAAAACGTTGTCGCATTTATCGCTAGTATTATAGGACAAGACGATTTAATGCGAGGCTTAGGTGTCCTTTACTTTATTGGGACGGGCGAGGCCCCCCCATCCGCCCCATCCCTTCTTCGACACGCCGCCCGCCCATGCATGGCCATGTAGGCAGTGCAGAGGGGCGCGGGTGGAGCCCCCGGGATTTGTGCCACGAGGTGCCCGCCTGGTTGGGCGGCAAGGCGTTTAACGGGGGAAGACTTATCTGGTGCGGGCTGGCAGGGCCCCGGTTTTTGGCGAGGGCTGGGGTGGCCCAAAGGGTCTTGCGGTGGCTGGCAAGGGTCTTGCGCAGACATTCCCGGGGTCTTGCCGGGGTCAGGGGTTTCTTCGGTGAGGATGGTTGCCCTTATCCTCATTTGATCTTGAGCATTCAATGTCTTCACAAAGATCTGCATGACCACGAGGTGCCTCCCAGCCCCGTCCCAATGCGCCTGCTTGAGCATTGGTGGCCTAAGGGTGGTCCCCTTGGCGGGCTGCCCCAAGGGTCTTGCCGGGCCACCGAGGCTCCCGCAAGGGTCCTTGCCGGAAAACCTGCCCCATCCGATCCTTGTGGCCTTGGTCCCTTGTTTCATTTGTCCTCGTGGCTTCGCTTTCCACTCCCCTTTCCCGCTATGTCTATTGTGGCCGTGGGGAGGCTCAGCCGCCAAGTAAAGGGGTAAAAGGAGCCCCTACTTTTGTACACCGACAGAGCCCCGGCCGGGCCCACATAAGCCAAAGACGGTTGGTCCAGCCCAACGGCGGGCGTTGGGGCGGATTTTACCGCGCCATGCCGCCGCTTCCCCGTGTTGAATTTGGGTGGGGGCCGCATGATGGAAGCATGGGCCACCTTGTGGTGGGGAAAGGTGGCTTTGGGTTCTTCAAATCGCAGGGCGCCCCCATTTACGCCTCGCCGGGAACCGCTGCTCCACGTGTCCCATTCCCCGCCTTGCACCATGTTCGCCATGCAAAGGGGAATGGCGACGGGACGGGTAGTTGCGGCGGGTCGATTCCCACGCTTTCCAATGGAGCGGGAGGGGGCACACCCGCTTGGCACTTCAAGAAGTCGGATTGGCCGAGAGGGGCGGCCGACCCGCCCCCCTTTATAAAGAGGGGAGGGAGGAGCGCCTCAATCTTTCGCCATCCGCCTTCCTTCCGCCTTTCTTTCCCTTCCATGGCAAGGGGGCAACTTTCATCGGGGGGCGAGGGTTTCCCGACACGACGCTTCCTCCCCAAGAGCTCGAGGGGGAGTCGGCTGCCGAGGGAGGGGAGGTGTCAGACCCGATTCCAAGTCACATCACCTAGCTGGTAACACCTCATATCACTTTTGCCTCCACGGATTCCCACGGTGTCGCCTTACCAGGCCCGGACCGCTTGGCCTTTTGGCTCACGATATGAAATGTCGCTAGTCCACATGACAAAGAACCCGGCCGACATGGCTAGTCGTGAACCCAAAGGGCACTAACCTATGGGGACATACATGAAACACCTCGGCATGTCGGTCATCAACGATGAACTCGGTTTGGCAAATCTAACAGACTTACCGGGTAGCAGGTAGGGACCCAAGTATCACCCGCGACATTTCCCCGGGATGATATAGGAACAAATGAATCACATGCGCCAAGTCCAAGCAGGTGCGGACTGTGAACCGGCAGAAGGCTACTATCGCCGTAAACAGACTACATTTCCCATATGAGAGGCTGGGATAAACAACTAGATTGTTTGATCCCACTCATACCAAGCATTTCAATCATACACGCAATATGCCCGATATGAGTAAATACAACAAGGCATCACAACAAAACTCTACAACTCAAGTATTTATTTAAGAGGCCCGAGGAGCCATAAAAATAGTATAGGGGTAATGACCCAACACTCAAGTCATACAATCATACAAGCACATGGAAGCAAAGTAGTCTGTAATACTCTAGAAAGAAAGAAAGCTTTTGGAGCCTTTCTATCTACAATGGCCCTTCAAAGTCTTAGATCGCCACCTGGCTAGCTTACCTCAAGTCAACATCTACATAGAACCCTTGGGGGTAGTATAGTCCTCCAAAATATTGATTACAAACATGAGTACAAAGTACTCAAGAAGTCTTACCAGAATCCTATCATACATGCACATTTTCAAGAAGGAGGTGGAGTTATAAAGCCAGCTTTGACCTTGGCTGTTATCCCACGGACACACTTTGTAAAGCATTTTGTCGCATGGTCCACTATTCACCATCACAATCCACCGGGATCCTCTCTTCCATCCCCGAGAGGGCCATCCACAACTCACACTTATCTTGAGGCTTTTAGTAGTATCCATTTACTTGTCTATGAACTGATATAGGCAACCCAAAGTCCTTCTCCGTGGACACGGCTATTCAATAGATCATATTTAACCCCGAGGGTATACTTCTTCACACCCCCACTTATCCGTAAACATGTACTCAACCTTCGCGGAAGCCCAATGGGGTGGCCCACCACCCAAACACTCAAGTCCCTAGTCCAGGTTTATCCCTATTCGGTTCCATCCCAGGAGTCCGCCGAGGTTTCCAACAGCCTGAACGAAGGGGGTTCCCGAGATACCAAACGGGCACTTTCACACCCATTTTACCGAACACCCCACCCTTTAAGGTCAGCTATGGCCCCAAAGATGCTACAAACACCAAACTACTTGCAACCCCTGACTATGAAGGGTGGTTAAGAAGCCGAAATTAAGGATCCCAATGTGGTAGTAGCTAGTTCATGGATCACAAACACAGATCTCGCTAGGTTCGCTTCAATGAAACAACCCACCATGTACTCCTACATGGCCTCTCATCGATACCTTTACCAAATCGTGTTCAACACTTACACTCTCGAACCAACACAACCTTTCACTCCAGCTCATCATCCCGATGAGCCGACCTGACACAACTCTAAGCATAGCAAGCATAACATGGTAGGAATCACAAACATGGCTCAATCAACTCCTACACATACTAGTGGGTTTCATCTAGTTATCGTGGCAATGACAGTCATGCAAAGGAAGTGGGTTCAACTACCGCAGCACACAACAGTTGAATCGCGTTGTCTTAATGCAGTAAAACGAGAGCAAGCGAGAACATGGGTTGTATCGAATGATCAATGAATTGCTTGCCCGATGGAACTGGGTAGAGAACGCCTTCGTGGGTAATCGAGGTTATCTTCGGGCAGAACCTATCATGGAAACACACCAAAATAAACATACAAGCAATATGCAACAATATGATGCATGCTATGACATGGCAATATGGATGTGTTGGCCTAATGCAAGTTGAAGGAGGGATGAACTCATTTGAATCAAAGGTTCAAATGATAGATCATGTGAGTTAGTCCTAATGGTGCAAAATCTTAAACTGGTTATTCAGCATAGTTAACTTGTTTTAACATGCATGAAACCTGTACCAATGGATAGAGTGTATTTTTCTGATAAATTTTCATATATAAATCTTTGCATTTGGAGTTATAGAATAAAAGTTATAAGCATTTGAAATTTGAGTTATATTCTGAATTTATTATATAAAAATAATCCAGAATTTGAATTAATGCGCCAAGATGAGGTCAGATGACGTCAGGGGTCAACGGGTCGTCCAGGTCAAACTGACCAGTGGGACCCGCATGTCGTGGTTAATCTAAACTAATTTAATTAATTAGAACTAATCCTAATTAGTTTAACCGAGGGGTCCACTGCCATTGACCCGAGGGTCAACAGGCCCACTTGACGGGTCAACTCACGCGCTCAGCCGGGCGAGGCCAGATGCAGGAGCAAGTGCTTTTGCACTTTCCGGCTCCAAATGGAGCGCTGGGAGCACCTACGTGATGCCGGAGGTGAGCCGCAGTTAGTGGTGGAGTCGCTTGGTGGGATGGCCGGAGGGCGCGGCGACGAAGCCGCGGCGGACGGGCTCGCCACCGACGGGTTTGGGGCTAGAGGGCTTGGCAGGCGCGAAGTGCACGCTTAGACCTGCTGGGGTGTGGTGAGTGCGAGGACGAGTGGCGTGGCATTAGGTGACCGGAGGCTCTGCGGCACGAGCCCGCGGGCGGGTTCAGGTGATCATCGAGCGCTGTTGGTGCAAGAAGAAGAGAGCGGAGAGGATGGGGAGTAGCTAGGC
>JAHIAM010006324.1:0-63515 GCA_021605205.1 Aegilops longissima | reverse complement strand
ATCATGACGCACGTCCTAGTTCATCTAGTCGACGAGATTGTCATTCTGAGGCCCGTATTTCTACACAATATATTTCCCTTTGAGAGGTTCATGGGAGTCCTAAAGAAATATGTCCATAACCGCGCTAGGCCAGAAGAAAGCATCTCCATGGGCCATCAAACAGAGGATGTCATTGGGTTTTGTGTTGACTTCATTCCTGGCCTTAAGAAGATAGGTCTCCCTAAATCGCGGTATGAGGGGAGACTGACTGGTAATGGCACGCTTGGAGGGGACTCAATAATATGCAGGAACGGATATTCTTGGTCTCAAGCACGCTACACAGTTCTACAGAACTCTACCTTGGTGACCCCGTATGTCGATGAACACAAGAACAGTCTGCGCTCCAAACACCCGGAGCAGTGCGATGACTGGATTACATGTGAACACATCAGGACTTTCAGCAGTTGGTTGGAAACACGTCTCAGATGTGACAATATTGTGTGTGATGATCTGTACTTGTTGTCCAGGGGACCATCTTTGACTGTATTGACTTACGTACAAAGGATACGAGATAAATGGGAATACATTTTACACGATCGCCCAAGATCAAAAGAGCACCAAGCAAAACAGCGGTGTCCGCTTTGATGCATCAACCGAGAGGGGAAAGGACACGTATTATGGTTACATAGTGGACATATGGGAACTTGACTACGGACAGGATTTTAAGGTCCCTTTGTTTAAATGCAAATGCACTACTAGGGAAAACCCTAGCAGTAGTGCTGGTTTTGTGCTCACTAGTAGCGCGGGTAGGCGCGCTACTAATAAGGCGCTACAGCTACTGCTTAGCAGTAACGCGTGCCCGCACGCGCTACTGCTAGGACGAATAGTTGCAGCGTTTGTTCACTCCAGCGCTACTGCTAATGTAACTACTGGCAGCGTGTTTTCTCTCCATCGCTACTAGTATTCTTTTTTTATTTTTTCATTTTTAGTTTATTTATTCGCCATCGTACAAATATTGATACAATACCAGTTATGAGGTTTACATCATTATGTCCATAACAGTGTCAAATAAAGGTGGATTAGGTTCAAGTGGAGGCAATATGTGGTGCATGTCAAAAGTATACTACTAATCCAAACTTGATCTAGTTTGGACTAGTAGTACTTTCGATGTGCACCACATGTTGCCTCCACTTGAATCTAATCCGCCAGCACAAGATATTTAATCATCATCATGGTCATTACCACCAACAATATTTATTTAATCACCACTAACACTAGCTAATAATAATCATCATAGTCATTACCACCAACACTAGCTATTTTATCATCATAGTAATAGTGTAGCACATCATCATCATCCTGAAACTCATTTCTAACTAGCTAATCACTCCTGCTGCTCTCTCTTAGGTAAAACAACATAAAACATGTGTAGCTCTCCTCCTTGATCAAGTTGGAGCATGCAGATGAACCTGTCTCCTAATCGTGGGTAGCGCCTCTGTTTGCTCGCTAGTACTTCTCTGCGCTCCCCCATCACATATTTGGTCCAGTCTTGCACTACTAAGCATCCGTCGCTAATCTTGAATGCACTAAAGTAATCTGTAGGATAACTTGACCGTAAGCTGATAATACTCATGGTACCTTTAGTCTCGATCCCATAAGGCACAACATTCATCGGGAGTCCCTGTTGAAGAACATCGTATGGTAACATACTTAGCAATGAAATTTAGCTTCAAAAATAATGTATGGAAAAGATGCACTGAGGACAAATAGTAAAAATCTTACCATCCTTCCTAAATAGATGTGACCGTAGTTCATTACGAACACTATTGGTCGCACGTTTTCAGTACTAACATTTCTAAATCCAGGAAGAAAATTTGTCTTGACAGTATCAAGATCCTCAAGCCATGAAACATAATGACTTAGCTCCTCGCAGTTTAGTTCAGCCTCGGGACACTAGTAGGTGTCCTGTCTACCAAGCGCTGGACATGTTTGCTTGCACCGAAATAAGCTGACAATACAAATTAGTTGTCAACTATTTTTGAATAAACAATATCAAAGACATAAATATGGTTGAGAAACTTACATAATGGTATAACTGGAGGCGTCTGCACATCGACCCAGATGTCGGTATTACCTTCAATATCATGTTCCGGACGAATATCAAAGGTGATAACCATATCAGGCTCAAATGCATAAGTCTTGCATAGTGCTCGCCATGTTTTGCATCCAAAATAGGTGTAGTCCTCTGAACTGTATAATTTTGCATGGAAAATATAACCATGTCGGTCTTTAAATAAACTTTCTTTACCTACGTACTATGACTGAAACCTATCTTATCCAATACAAAAACTCTTGCATGGCAGTGGATACGCTAGTAGAATAGTAAAAAAAATATAAGTTGAAGCAAATGAAGCAGATGTCATGCTTAATTACGAAAAAAGACTTGTCATTATGACTTACTGTATCCTCTTCGAAGTTCTCGTCCAGCTTGATACTGAAGCGCCTATCATCATCTAGGAAGATTCCGTCGCATAGGCAAGCGCTTCGTCTTCACAGATTTGCAAATACCGAAATCCTTTTTGTCGTCAGACATTTCCTATGTTCATACTTAAAACATTAATTGAAAATCGATCAAAGACAACTACCAGGATACTCAACACACAAATCCGGGGCACTCGATATTTCCTACATAGAATCTGGCACAAGTCATGCCAAAATTCACGGAAAAATCCGGCATGACCTTTGCTAAAATAGGACATATCGAGCGCCTGAAATTTGCCGGAACGAAAATGAATCAACACTCCGGCAAAACATAGGCCACTCGGAGGTGTAACCTGCAAACATGACAGGCCACTTGGATATTGAGCAACACAAGATATACATTTCAAAATATCTTATAGGACTCATATTAGCATGCATTCAATAAGCAAAAGTAAATCATCTCATGCGTCCGTACATCGTCGAATATTATCACTAATACATCACGAATAGTGTCATACATATAACATCACTAATACAACTAAAACCCTAGCACACGACGGGTATCAGCGCGGGTGGTGGACACCCACAGAGAAGGAACCATCACGGGATCATAGCTCCAGTGAGATCCCTGGAGAACCTGCTAGGTATTGGAGAACATGTGCTCCAACACAAACAAGTAGCGACGAACGTGCGTGTCCTCCTCACTGACATGGTGACGCACCACCTCCGCGGAGTCCTCGAGCCTCTGGACCATCACTGCCCACGCGACCGCCACCAAAGAAGGTTCGGGTCAACGACAGGCTGGCTTCTCACCAACCTGCGCCCCCCGGTAGCTAGCGCCTCCCAGTACCACCCCGGCGGAGCCCAGTCCCGGACATAGCCCATCTGGTCAAGCAGGTGTCGTCCTCCACCGACTCGACGACGAGGATGCGGGATAGGCATCGTCTACGTCGATGCGGGAAAATTTGCTTTAACTAAAAAATAACAACAAGTTCTTACTAACTAGTTCTATTAATTCAACTAGTTCTTACTAAAAATAAACTTACTATAAATAAAAATATTTTAATACCTAATTAGTACCTAGTTCTTACTAACTAATTAGTACCTAGGAACTACTGCCCTAATTACCATCTAATTTGATGAACCTATAGGGGTGGAAAGTGGTAGCGGATATTCCAATTATCCAACTATAAAGTGAAATAAGTGGTCAAATTTTACTCGTTTTATGATTCATCTTAGAAATTTGATTTGTTTCCACCCTTACATGAACCCTAACTCATTTTCCGCATCCGCATCCGATTTGTTTCCACTTTTACATGAACCCTAACTAATTTGATGCAACTAAAATATAAAAAAAACCTAGGCAGAGGTAGGGGAGAGGGAGGAGCAGGCGTGCTCACCTCGGGTGCCTGCGACGAGGAGGGGCAGACAGTGTCGAGGTCGGGTCGGGGCTCGGGCGCCGGCGGATGGCGGCGAGGTCGGGGCGGGGCGGCGTCCGGGGCGGCGTTGAGGTCGGGCGGCGTCCGGGGCGGCGTTGAGGTCGGGGGCGGGGGCGGCGTTGAATCTGGGGTCGGGGCGGCGTAGAGGGTGTGCGGAGAGCGCGCGGCGGCCGACGGGCGACGGCGGCGGCGAGGAGTGTGGACAGTTGGATTTGGGGAAGTGGCCGTGGGGAAGGACGAACCCCGTGGTTAAGTCAGAGGTAGCAGTAGCGCGTTCCAGGAAGAGCGCTACTGCTAAGTTAGCTATAGCGCTTTCTGGGTTACACGCTACTGCTACTCCTTTCTCTTTTTTCCCTTTTTCATTTAGTTTTCTTCACATTTTATTTCTTTCCTTTCACATTATTCTATTTCTTTCATTTTCAATTACCTTTCTATTTGCTTTCCATTTAATTTTTATATCCTTTAGCAGTAGCGAGTTTAATATAAAACGCGCTGCTACAAAGAATGTAGCGGTAGCGCGGTTCGTTATAGGTCGCTACTACTATGTCAAGCCTGTCGGCTAAGCCGTGGGAATTTTAGTAGTAACGTGTTTAGGGCAGCACACGCTACTGCTAGAACTTTATTTGTAGCGCGGTTTGACCAGGCGCGCTACTGCTAGTTAGCACCAGCGTGCTTTTTTGACACTCGCTGCTGCTAAAGTTCTGTGTATAAGGTTTTCCCTAGTAGTGATGGGTCAATCTGTCAGGATGCGGGGTACATGTAGACCCACAGTACAGAATGACAACAGTGGATCTGAAAAATCTTGGGTACACTGACGAACCGTTCGTCCTAGCCAATGATGTGGCACAGGTTATCTATGTGAAGGACATGTCTACCAGACCGAGAAAAAGAAAAGATAAGGAAGCGAATACATCATACGATGAGCCAAACCGCCACATAGTTCTTTCAGGAAAAAGGGACATCGTGGGAGTGGAGGGCAAGACAGACATGTCTAAAGATTATGAAAAGTTTCATGAAATTCCTCCCTTCAAAGTCAAGGCTGACCCAAGCATCATGATAAACGATGAAGATTATCCATGGTTACGGCGCAATAAGCAAATGACACAAGCGAAGAAAAAGTGAAGACTTTCTCCGCAACTATTACGATGATACCATGCCAACTTTGTAATGCATTTAGTATGATACCATTGTCCGTTTTGTACATGCACATGCTATGTGGGTGAAATTATGATACCATTCCAACTTTCAACTTTTTCAGAGTTCATTTGAAATGCTTTAATGTCTTATGGTTCGGCCCTCGTAATACCATTAATCCCAGTTTGCTCCTTGTCAACTATGTTCTTACCAAGAACACTCAAGAGGACAGCCACGTGGGCCATTGGTCCCAGTTCGTCTGGACCTTTTGGTCCCGGTTCCACGCACGAACCGGGACCAATGCGCCTTGCCCCTGGCCCATGACAATTAGTCCCGGTTTGTGCCACAAACCGGGACTAAAGGGTTGGTCCTCGTTGTGGTCAGAGTTTACTCCGACCTCACCAACCGAAGGGCGCTCACACCGGTTTATAAGCCCGTCCCTCTCTGCCTTGTTGAGCTCCTCTCAAAGTGAAAATAGATGCCCTTATACAGGGAATTTGACCTAAATTCGTAGTGAATTTCTCTGAAATTCATAGAAATTTATTATGAATTTAGGTTGAATTCTCTCTATAGGCGCATCTATGCTCATTTTTTTAGTAAAGTTGATCACAAACTTGTGATTCACACAAATTTCAAAGAATTCAAATTTTAACTATTCAAATTTGAAAACTAATGGCACTAACAGAAAGTTTAAAAAATTTCTAAAACTAATGGCAATAACAACAAGTTTATAATTTTGCTGACCGAAAAGCAAAAAGAATTAAAAATTAAAGCAAAAAACAAAAGAAAATAAATAATGCAAAAACAAAACAAAAAACTGAAAAAAAACTATTTTTATAGTAAAGTTAATCACAAACTTGTGATTCACACAAATTCAAAGAATTCAAATTTTAACTATTCAAATTTGAAAACTAATGGCACTAATAGAAAGTTAATTTTTTTCTAAAACTAATGCCACTAACAACAAGTTTATAATTTTGCTAACCTAAAAGGAAAAAGAAATAAAAATTAAAGCAAAAACAAAAGAAAATAAATAATGCAAAAACAAAACAAAAATAAAAAAACTATTTTTATAGTAAAGTTAATCACAAACTTGTGATTGACACAAATTTCAAAGAATTCAAATTTTAACTATTCAAATTTGAAAACTAATGGCACTAACGAGAAAGTTTATAATTTTTCTAAAACGAATGGCACTAACGAGAAAGTTTATAATTTTGCTGACCTAAAAGCAAAAAGAATTAAAAATAAAGCAAAAAATGCAAAAACAAAACAAAAAATGAAAAAAACTATTTTATAGTAAAATTAATCACGAACTTGTGATTCACACAAATTCAAAGAATTCAAATTTGAAAACTAATGGCACTAACAGAAATTTTATAATTTTTCCGACCTAAAAGCAAAAACAATTAAAAAATAAAGCAAAAAACAAAAGAAAATAAATAATGCAAAAAACAAAACAAAAAAAACTGGAAAAAAAAACTGCCACCTATTGGGCCACCACGGCTGAATACGACTAGAAAC
Source organism: Aegilops longissima (assembly GCA_021605205.1). Classification (NCBI taxonomy): domain Eukaryota; kingdom Viridiplantae; phylum Streptophyta; class Magnoliopsida; order Poales; family Poaceae; genus Aegilops; species Aegilops longissima. Next base: position 56,958 of record JAHIAM010006324.1, on the reverse strand, counting down.
CCAACTGGCTAGGATTCAGTTCCATGAAGCCCAATAGGCCCATAGACAACCTGAGATAACATTACGCCCCGTAAGCCTGCATTTGAGAGGAGCTCGAGAGGGCAGCCGCAGTGGGGTTTATAAACCACTCCGAGCCCCTCTCAACTAGCGAGGTGGGACTAAACTTTTGGCCGCAGGCAGCGGCGGCCTTTGGTCCCGGTTGGTGGCACCAACCAAGACTGAAGGGGGGCATTGGTCCCGGTTCGTGGCACCAACCGGGTCCAATGCCCACCTTTAGTCCCGGTTGTTGCCACCAACCGGGACCAAAGGCCACCGCTTCCCACCCTTTGGGCTGCTGAAAACCGACCTTTGGTCCCGGTTGGTGGCACCAACCGGGACTAAAGGGCGCTGGTCCCGGATGGTGCCACGAACTGGGACCAATGCCTTTGCTATATAAGCCAGCACTTAGGAAATTTTCACATTTCCCTCGCCAGTTGCCCCCGACGACGCTGAGCATATCGACGCCGCCAGGCTGCCCCGACGCCGCCCGCCGCCCCCGCCGTCGCTGTCACCGTCGTCCGCACCCTTGCGTCGCCAGCGCCCTCGCTTCGCCGTCGCCAAGGCCGCCGCCGTCCCCTGCCCCGCGCCGCCGCCCTGCCCGTCGCCATCGCCGTGCCGCCGTTCCCTGCCCCGACGCGTCGCCGCCTCTGTGAGCACCGCGCGTCTGCCGGCCCCGCTGCTGCCGTGCAATTTTTTTAATTATACATGCAATTTTTTACATGTTTTTAGATTTTGATATATATATGTATGTATGTATGTATTTTTTAGATATATGTCTTTTTTTGATGTATGTTCATATATGTATGTATGTATTTTTTACATGTTTTTTGTATGTATGTATGTATGTATTTTTTCAATTGTAATGATGTTTTAAAATACATATATTCAAAAGTTAGATTTTTGATTAGAAAAGTTTTATCTATATATGTTCTCTGATTTAGTACATTTTAGGTTAGTTTCATTTTTAAAAAGTTTTATATATTTAGGAAGAAGGAATAGAAGGAAGAAAAGGTTTTATATATGCAAAAGTTACATTTTTGAGAAGTTTTATATATATAGCTAGGAAAGGAAGAAGAAGAAAAGAATGAGAGGAAAAGGAAAATAAGAAGGGAAGAAAGGAGAAGAAGAGGAGAAATAAATAAGAGGAGGAAAAAGAAGAAAGAAGAGGAGAAGAAGAAAGGAATGAGGAGAAGAAGAAAAATAGAATATTTTTCTATTTTTCTTCTTCTCCTCATTCCTTTCTTCTTCTCCTTTTTTTTTTATTCTTTTTTTCTTCGATCTTCTCCTTTATTCCTTTCTTCTTCTCCTCTTTTTATTTCTTCTTCGTTTTCTTATGTTTTATCGAGTCTGTCGTCGTCGATATACCCCTTCCGATAACTTCAACACGAGGGGGGGTCGATATACCCCCTCCCCGATAATATTATTTTCCCATGTACTTATGTCGTCATTGTCGATATAACCCCCTCCTGATAACTTCAACACGTGGTGGGGGAGGCGATATACCCTCCCGATAACATTATTTTCCGTGTATGTATGTAAATCGTTGTCGATATTACCCCTCTCGGATAACCCGACATGAGGGCGGTCGATATATATACCCCTCTCGATTGTGATAACTTATACAGCTGAGCACCCCCGACCCTCTCGCTCGACCAAAACTCTCGAGGACACCCAAACGCTAGAAAAAAACGATGTCGGTCTCCTATCCCCTCCCGCCGCGCCCCTACCCGACAAACTCTCTCGAGGCCACCCCAAACCCTTGAAGCATTGTCGAGGCCACCCCAAACCCTAGAGAAGCAGCGTCGAGGCCACTAATATGATTCCTTATTGTGATTAGCTAGCTAGTTCTACGTTGCCACTAATATATCCATCTGCCATGTTTGAATAATAATTGCCATATTGTAAATATTTGTAGAAACTATGGACACCCCCCGAGACGAAGCACAAGAAGCGGTGTTGGGGGACATAATTGCACAAGGAAGTGATGTCGTCTTCTCGTTTCTCAACGACACCGATGGTCTGGAAGGACATGGTGAAGAAGCAAGCTATGATTATGACGGCTCCTTTGACCCAATGCCGGTGCAAGAAGGAGACCATGATGACGGCTCCGGTGACCCAATGACGGTGCAAGAAGGAGACCGTGATGACGGCTCCGGTGACCGAACCGAGTCCGGCCAGGTATATATATTAGTTAAGCCTGTGCTGACTAGCTAATTGATGCATTCATTGTTTTGGTATGTACAATATTAATTAACTCTCCTCTTTCTTCTTTTTTCTAGCCCTCCGGATCGAGCACAACTTCGGTAAAGAGACGAGGCCCGAAGAAAAAGTTGCGCTCGGATGAAAGGTTTGAGATCACAGCAATCCCGCGCGACGATCAACCGATTGAACCCATCCGGACAAAAGATGCATTTGCTGCTCAGTGCGGGGTTCTTGTTAGGGACAAGATCACGATCAGCATCCACCAATGGTATAAGCCTAAGAAGGAAGACCCTGAGGTGTCTTATGTCAATGATATGCAGAAAGATGATCTTTGGACCGAGCTGAAGTCAAATTTCACCCTACCTCCAGAGGAGGATCCGGAGAAGCCAGTTAAAGAGCAATTAATCAAGTCTTTTACTCTTAAGAAGATGGCAGACCTATTCAGGAGGTGGAATAATGAGCTGAAAAGGTTTGTCGACAAAGAAGAGACACCAGAATTCATCGGCAAATATGAGAAGATCAGAGATCACTGGCCCGCATTTGTGGCCCACAAGACATCGGAAAAGAGTAAGAAGATGTAGGCGACAAACAAGCAAAATGCTGCGAAGAAGAAGCTTCACCATCGCACAGGGTCAGGTGGCTACCTCAAAGCCCGGCCTAAGTGGGCCAACGCTGAGAATGATCTGCTTGATAAAGGGATCGAACCAGAGACAATGAACTGGCCAGACCGTTGCCGGACTTGGTTCTTCGGGGCTGGCGGAACCTTGGACCCTGTATCAGGGAAGTGCCATTAGACGGACGAGCAAATGAAAATACCAATCAAGAGGCTTCAGCACTATATCGATGCAGCGCAGGAAGGGACGTTCGTTCCAGACAGAGAGAACGACGAGCTCACAATGGCCCTTGGGAATCCTGAGCACCCTGGACGGACACGAGGCACGCCAGGCTCCGTTCCGTGGAAGGCTGGGTTTCCGGACGTAGGGGGTTACAAATGCCAGGAGAGGAGGAAGAAAGTGCAGCAGACCCAACTGCGGCGCTGCATGCAAGGGTACAAGTGATAGAGGAACGAGAAGCAAATTGCAGCAAACGAACTGCCGAAGCTTCCCCCGAAGCTACCCCGCCATCTCAGCGGAGAAGCAGCGTGGCTTCCACCGAGCTGCTTCAGCCGGAGCATGTCTTGACGGCTCCTGCCAGCTACCCGTGGATGCTATCACGGAGTCTCAAAATTTCCACCTTATGACGCAATGGCAGAACTTCAAAGTCAAGGCGGCTGTCGGCTCTGTTCGACCTCCTGAACCCGGCGCAACTTTTCACTGTCGTTCGATTCCAGAAGGATATGCTAGGGTGACGGTGGACGAAATAACGGAGGGATTTGAGGACCTCCAGCTTGACCACCCTACCGGTGAAGGGGAGACTCGACTGGGTTCTTCTCTGAAGACTCCATGCCTATGGCGGAAGGAGCTCATCAACCTTCCGAACTGGACGCCTCCGCCTCCTCCTCCTCCTCCTCCCGAGTCAGGAACTCCGCCTCCTCCACCGCCTCCTCCTCCGGCGAGTGACGATCAGGGCACTCGGCCTCCTTCTCCTGCGCGTGGCGGCACTCCGCCTCCTTCTCCGCCTGCGCCGGCGCGCCCGAGCAGCCAGCCTCCTCCTTCTTCGCCTCGTCAGTAAGGGCAGAAGAGACCCGCCGCCGCTCCGGCTGCTCCGGCGCGTCGTAGTCCTTCTCCTCCGCCTCGTAAGAAAGGAAAGAAGACAGACGCAGCCGCTCCGTCTGCTCTGCCGGCGTCTAGCAGTACAGCCAGAGGCGGGAGGCAATACAGACTTCGGTCCTTCTCTCAAGACTCCAGAGAAGTTACCATACGAGATGACCCCAGAGGAGAACACGAAGATCGCGCGAGCCGAAGTGATGAACTTCTTTCAACGGTTGGAAGCAAAGAAACATCCACCTCCGGAGGAGAAGGCAGATCCGGTGAAAGCGAAGTGCACTCTTGCTGCCCTGACAAAACCACCAAAGTCTCCGCCGAAAGGCGACTATGAGCGCATTATTGGAAAGACGTTTGTCGAAGCGGAGCGGTCGGGAAGTACTGTCAGTGATCAAAGGATAAAATAACGACGAGCTGGGAAAAAAATTGCCCAGCTCGGCGAACAAGCGAACCAATCGTGCCCCCCGCTCAAGGTGTTTAGCGACATTGTCGCTAAAGATCCGAGGATGGTGCCCAGTTATAGCAATCTTGGAGATTACCTGCCCGACGATGTACATTATGATTTCTTGGAGGTGGTACACAGATCTGATACGGAAGCCTCTCGTCAAAGATGAAAGATCTCTAACAACGATGATGCGAAGATTGCATGATTGGTACATGAAAACCTGCAGAGAGTCTGGGGGGGAGGAATACTTTGATGCTGAGAGTTAGAGAGGAGCATGACCTCGTTGGAATTGAACTGTTGAATGTTCCATTTGAGGAGTTCTTCCAGTTTTTCAATCAAAGGGCCCTCGATAAATTAACGGTCACCTGCTACTGTCTGTAAGTAGTACTACTTCTATCATTAAGTCTCTCTATATAGGTCAGCTCTTTCATTGCATGTATTTATAATTATCCTCACTATATTATGCAGATTGAAGATCGCCGAATTGAAGAAAAGACAAGTCGGTGATATTGGGTTCATTAACACAAATCTCATAGATGCAACTGAGGTTAAATATCATGCCGAAGATACCGAGGCCAACTTGCTATGATCGTTGGTAATAAATGAAAACAAAGATATAATACTCTTTCCTTACAACATCAAGTGAGTGTTACTGTCTTGTGCATATTTGGTTTCCCTTATATATTAGTGTGACGCCCGGATACTTAAGCTACAGTGAACCTCTGCTAATCATGCCATGACACCTAGGTTACTGTTGCTATCCTCGCAATAATTCGAAACCGTTCGAAATTCAACTTCAAATTAATGATAACAATAAAAGTTTTCAAAAATTAAAACAGAATTGTTCGGTGGTTGCCGAATATTACAAAGGTAATTATGGTGCAACAAACACATTTTTATAAAATGACTAGATGGTTTAAAATGAATTTAAACAGAAAATAAATAATAAAGAAAATACAAAATAAAAAAACAAAACAAAAACAAAAAAGGGAGAGAGCCCCCCTGGCCATCTAGGCCTCGGCCCAGCAGGCCGACGGGCCGTCAGGCCGGCCCACCCCGGTCCCCCCTTATTCCCCACTAGACCAAACCCTAAACCGCTCACCCCCATTCCCCTCGTTCCCCCACTCTCTCTCGCACCCGCCCCGAGTGGATCTGGATCGGGGGCAACCGACGCCTCGATCCCGTCGCCCCCGACCCGGCGCGCTTGAGCCCGCCGCCTCGTCCCTGCGCCCCGTCTCCGCCGTCGCCCGCCACTACGCCGGAGCCCGCCTGGACCTCATCGGCGCCTCTTCCCCGCCACCCTGCTTCTCCTCTCCGCCGGTCGTCCCCTTCGTCCTCCCCAAGCCCACTGCCCCGTTCCCTGCTTTCCCCCGTGAGCTCTCCCTCTCCCTCCTCTCTATCTTCTCGTGCACCACCACGGCCTCGCCGCGCCGCTGCTCCACGGCCGCGATGGCGCCCACGCCTGCGTTCCGCTGCCATTCGCCACGCCCTTGGCCGCGACGCTTCGCCGACACCCATGCTGCTCGGCCGCGCGCCCCCGCCACCGCCACCCCCCCCGCCTCGTGTTGCTCCCCGCCTCCCTGCCGCCCTGCGTGCGCCGTGATGGCGCGCCCGCCTCTTCCTGCCTCCCGCGACGGCCCGCTTCCTCCCGGTCGCGCACACCACCCAGCTCCGTCCCTGCGCCATCTACGCCAGCGCACCACCGCATCAAGGCCGCCTCGGCCTCGCCCGCCGCTCCTCATGGGCGGCGCTTGCAGAGGCGCCCGATAGCGCCCAGTGCCCTATCCAGTGGCATATGGGCCACTGACAGAGGGCCCCGCCCCAGAACAGTTTTTAAAAAATGAGACAATAAAAATAATAAATAATAAATAATTTAATTAGTTAATTAAGTTAAATTAATCCTATTTAATTAATCTAATTAACTAGTTTGTTTAATTAAACACTAATTAGATTAGTTAAACCCTAGTTAGACTAATCAGTCAATGACGACTGGGACCCACGTGTGTGGTTGACTGGTCAATGGTCAACTTTGACCACTGACATCACGATGACATCATGGTGGCGTAATAAATTAATTTTTGAATTAAATTAAATCTGCTAAGACTAAAATGTTTTAAAAACTTTAAAAATCAATATAAAATAATCCGTAACTCGGATGAAAATACTTTGTACATGAAAGTTGCTCAGAACGACGAGACGAATCCGGACACGTAGCCCGTTCATCCGCCACACACCCCTAGCATACCGAACCTGCAACTTTCCCCTCCGGTTCCTCTGTCCGAAAACGCGAAACACCGGGAATACTTTCCCGGATGTTTTCCCCCTTCACCGGTATCACCTCATACCGCGTTAGGGCACGCCTAGCAACACGCCTTGTCATGTCATGCATCGTCATGCACTTGTTTGCATTGTATTTATTGTTTCTTCCCCCTCTTCTCTCAGTTAAACTACGAGACCGACGCTGCTGCTGCCCAGTTCGACTACGGAGTTGACGACCCCTCTCTCTTGCCAGAGCAACCAGGCAAGCCCCCCCTTTGATCACCAGATATCGCCTACTCTTCTCTATACTTCTTGCATTAGAGTAGTGTAGCATGTTACTGTTTTCAGTTAATCCTATACTGCTGCATAGCCTGTCCTTGCTACTACTGTTGTTACCTTTACCTGCTATCCTACTGCTTAGTATAGGATGCTAGTGTTCCATCAGTGGCCCTACACTCTTGTCCGTCTGCCATGCTATACTACTGGGCTGCGATCACTTCGGGAGGTGATCACGGGCATATACTATATACTTTACACTATTACATTACCTGTGATACTGTTCGGAGATGGGGCTGAAAGGACAGTGGCTCCGTCCCGTAGAGGTGGGCCTGGGTTTCGGCCCCGATTTGTTACTTTGTGGCGGAGCGGCAGGCAGGTTGAGACCACCTAGGAGAGAGGTGGGCCTGGCCTGGTCGGCGTTCGCGGATACTTAACACGCTTAACGAGATCTGGTATTTGACTGAGTCCGCCATTTGGTCTATACGCACTAACCATCTACGCGGGAGTAGTTAAGGGTATCCCGTGTCGTGGTATCAGCCGGCACTTCGTGACGTCGGCGACGGAGCGCGCGCCCGGATTGGATCGAACGCTCGCTAGGCTAGGTCTGCTCCGACCGCCCTGCATAGCGTCAGGTGTGCTATGGGCGATGGGCCCGATCCTGTCGCGCTTAGGTTTAGACCGGCGTCTTGACCTCTCTGTTGTGCCTAGGTGGGGCTGCGGCGTGTTGATCTTCAGCGGCGGGCATGACCCGAAAAGTGTGTCCGCCAAATGGGATCAAGCGTGTTGGGTTATGTGGTGCACCCCTGCAGGGAAGTTAATCTATTCGAATAGCCGTGATCTTCGGTAACAGGACGACTTGGAGTTGTACCTTGACCTTATGACAACTAGAACCGGATACTTAATAAAACACACCCTTCCAAGTGCCAGATACAACCCGGTGGTCGCTCTCTCTTCTACATGTTGCTATGTGATGCTAGGTAGGATTATTGCTATGTGATGCTACTTGGAGGACTTCAGTCTACTCTCTTCTACATGTTGCAAGACGGAGGCTGCCAGAAGCGTAGTCTTCGACAGGATTAGCTATCCCCCTCTTATTCTGGCATTCTGCAGTTCAGTCCACTGATATGGCCCTTTACACATATATCCATGCATATGTAGTGTAGCTCCTTGCTTGCGAGTACTTTGGATGAGTACTCACGGTTGCCTTGTTCCCCCTTTTCCCCCTTTCTTTACCCGGTTGCTGCGACCAGATGATGGAGCCCAGGGGCCAGAGGCCACCGTCGATGACGACTACTACCCCGGAGGTGCCTACTACTACGTGCAGCCCGCGGACGACGTTTAGGAGTAGTTAGGAGGATCCCAGGCAGGAGGCCTGCGCCTCTTTCGATCTGTATCCCAGTTTGTGCTAGCCATCTTATGGCAACTTGTTTAACTTATGTCTGTACTCAGATATTGTTGCTTCCGCTGACTCGTCTATGATCGAGCATTTGTATTCAAGCCCTCGAGGCCCCTGGCTTGTATTATGATTCTCGTATGACTTATTTATGTTTTAGAGTTGGGTTGTGATATCTTCCCGTGAGTCCCTGATCTTGATCGTACACATTTGCGTGCATGATTAGTGTACGATTGAATTGGGGGCGTCACAATTAGTCCAGGTTATAGTAATGTAATTGATGAGTTATGCATGCGTGCGCAGTTTCCACTATATTCTCCTAGAGATTAAGCTTGAGCAGGGACTAGTAACCGTCTTAGACTCGAGACGAAAAGATCCCCAGGAGTATGCGGACATGACTCAAATCCTCGAGAAGTAAGTTAAATCGATCATTATCCAGCATATCAGCAACTTTGTTCATTTCCTAATATCAAGTAATTGTTTATTTGTCGCATAGTGTCTTCTAGCGAATATAACCTTGTAGCCCGCCCAGGGCCAGGCTGCTTGGCAATCGGCGGCTCCTGAATGCGTCGGATGTGAATAGCACTTCACTTCCATGCCTCCTCTCCTCGTGGCCTTGAGCGACACATGGTGGAGTCCCAAAGAGCCCCACCAGGGAGGTGGTCCTAGAAGCGCCAAGGTGACCTCCGGGACTCGGGCACAAAGGCGAAACCCGGAGGGCTCTAAGTCCGGCCCTTTGCCATACTCCGTCTTTGGAACCTTGATGGTTCCAAAGTCCGACAGCTGACCCCTTCATAAGAAGGGCAAGACTGACGCCGGTGACCTCCGTCCATCGGAGCGCGGATAGCTTCTTGGGCGCTGCAGGCGCCTCCATCGACGAGGCACCACTGCTTTATGAGTGTGGTGATCGAAGATTCGTCCGCCAGGCGTCTTGGTGAAGCACATGCCACCTTCTAACGGCTTTGAGGTAAGTTTAGAATCTATTAATTCAACTAGTTCTTACTAAAAATAAACTTACTATAAATAAAAATATTCTAATACCTAATTAGTACCTAGTTCTTACTAACTAATTAGTACCTAGGAACTACTGCCCTAATTACCATCTAATTTGATGAACCTATAGGGTGGAAAGTGGTAGCGGATATTCCAATTATCCAACTATAAAGTGAAATAAGTGGTCAAATTTTACTGCTTTATGATTCATCTTAGAAATTTGATTTGTTTCCACCCTTACATGAACCCTAACTCATTTGCCGTGATCCGCATCCGATTTGTTTCCACTTTTACATGAACCCTAACTAATTTGATGCAACTAAAATATAAAAAAACCTAGGCAGAGGTAGGGAGAGGAGGAGCAGCGTGCTCACCTCGGGTGCCTCGCGACGAGGAGGGGCAGACGGTGTCGAGGTCGGGTCGGGGCTTGGGCGCACGGCGGATGGCGGCGCCGAGGTCGGGGCGGGGCGGCGTCTGGGCGGCTTTGAGGTCGGGCGGCGTCTGGGCAGCGTTGAGGTCGGGGCGGGCGGCGTTGAATCTGGGTCGGGCGGCGATAGGGTGTGCGGAGAGATGCTGGCGTCGACGGGCAACGGCGGCGGCGAGGAGTGGACAGTTGATTTGGGAAGTGGCTGGGGAAGGACGAACCTCGTGAAAGAAAGTCAGAGGTAGCAGAGCGCTGCTCCAGAAGAGCGCCATCGCTAAGTTAGCTATAGCGCTCGGGTTACACGCCATCGCTACTCCTTTCTTTTTTCCTTTTTCATTTAGTTTTCTTCACATTTTATTTCTTTCCTTTCACATTATTCTATTTCTTTCATTTTCAATTACCTTTCTATTTGCTTTCCATTTAATTTTATATCCTTTAGCAGAGCGAGTTTAATATAAACGCGCTGCTACAAAGAATGTAGCGTAGCGCTGTTCGTTATAGGTCGCTACTACTATGTCAAGCCTCGTCGGCTAAGCCGTGGAATTTTAGTAGTAACGTGTTTAGGGCAGCACGCGCCATCGCTAGAACTTTATTTGTAGCGCGGTTTGGCCAGCGCCGCTATCGCTAGTTAGCACCAGCGTGCTTTTTTGACACTCGCTGCTGCTAAAGTTCTGTGTATAAGGTTTTCCCTAGTAGTGATGGGTCAATCTGTCAGGATGCGGGGTACATGTAGACCCACAAGATGAATGACAACAAAGGATCTGAAAAATCTTGGGTACACCGACGAACCGCTCGTCCTAGCCAATGATGTGGTACAGGTTATCTATGTGAAGGACATGTCTACCAGCATCGAGAAAAAGAAAAGATAAGGAAGCGAATACATCATACGATGAGCCAAACCGCCACATAGTTCTTTCAGAAAAGGGACATCGTGGGAGTGGAGGGCAAGATGACATGTCTAAAGATTATGAAAAGTTTCATGAAATTCCTCCTTCAAAGTCAAGGCTGACCCAAGCATCATGATAAACGATGAAGATTATCCATGGTTACGGCGCAATAAGCAAATGACACAAGCGAAGAAAAGTGAAGACTTTCTCCCGCAACTATTACGATGATACCATGCCAACTTTGTAATGCATTTAGTATGATACCATTGTCCGCTTTGTACATGCACATGCTATGTGGGTGAAATTATGATACCATGCCAACTTTCAACTTTTTCAGAGTTCATTTGAAATGCTTTAATGTCTTATGGTTCGGCCCTCGTAATACCATTAATCCTAGTTTGCTCCTTGTCAACTATGTTCTTACCAAGAACACTCAAGAGGACAGCCACGGGCCATTGGTCCCGGTTCGTTCGACCTTTTGGTCCCGGTTCCACGCACGAACCGGGACCAATGCGCCTTGCCTCGCCCATGACATTAGTCCCGGTTTGTGCCACAAACCGACTAAAGGGTTGGTCCTCGCTAGGTCGAGTTTACTCCCACCTCACCAACCAAGGGCGCCACACCGGTTTATAAGCCCGCCCCTCTCTCGCCTTGTTGAGCTCCTCTCAGTGAAAATAGATGCCCTTATACAGGAATTTGACCTAAATTGTAGTGAATTTCTCTGAAATTCATAGAAATTTATTATGAATTTAGGTTGAATTCTCTCTATAGGCGATCTATGCTCATTTTTTAGTAAAGTTAATCACAAACTTGTGATTCACACAAATTTCAAAGAATTCAAATTTTAACTATTCAAATTTGAAAACTAATGGCACTAATGAAAGTTTCAAAAATTTCTAAAACTAATGGCAATAACAACAAGTTTATAATTTTGCTGACCTAAAAGCAAAAAGAATTAAAAATTAAAGCAAAAAACAAAAGAAAATAAATAATGCAAAAAACAAAACAAAAAACTAAAAAAAACTATTTTTATAGTAAAGTTAATCACAAACTTGTGATTCACACAAATTTCAAAGAATTCAAATTTTAACTATTCAAATTTGAAAACTAATGGCACTAATAGAAAGTTTAAAATTTTTCTAAAACTAATGCCACTAACAGCAAGTTTATAATTTTGCTAACCTAAAAGGAAAAAGAAATAAAAATTAAAGCAAAAACAAAAGAAAATAAATAATGCAAAAAACAAAACAAAAATAAAAAAACTATTTTTATAGTAAAGTAAATCACAAACTTGTGATTGACACAAATATCAAAGAATTCAAATTTTAACTATTCAAATTTGAAAACTAATGGCACTAATGTAAAGTTTATAATTTTTCTAAAACTAATGGCACTAACAGAAAGTTTATAATTTTGCTGACCTAAAAGCAAAAAGAATTAAAAAATAAAGCAAAAAAATGCAAAAAACAAAACAAAAAAATGAAAAAAAAACTATTTTTATAGTAAAATTAATCACAAACTTGTGATTCACACAAATTCAAAGAATTCAAATTTGAAAACTAATGGCACTAACAGAAATTTTATAATTTTTCTGACCTAAAAGCAAAAACAATTAAAAAATAAAGCAAAAAACAAAAGAAAATAAATAATGCAAAAAACAAAACAAAAAAAACTGGAAAAAAAAACTGCCACCTATTGGGCCACCACGGCCTGAATACGACTAGAAACCCAACCTGGGCTAGGATTCAGGCCCGCAGAAGCCCAATAGGCCCATAGACAGCACAGTATAACATTAGGCCCGTAAGCCTGCATTTGAGAGGAGCTCGAGAGGGCAGCCGCAGTGGGGTTTATAAACCACTCCGAGCCCCTCTCAACTAGCGAGGTGGGACTAAACTTTTGGCCGCGGGCAGCGGCGGCTTTTGGTCCCTGCTGGTGGCACCAACCAAGATCGAGTAAGATTGGTCCCGTTCAGGCACCAACCGGTCCAATGCTCATTTAGTCCCGGTTGTTGCCACCAACCGACCAAAGGCCACCGCTTCCCACCTTTGGGCTGCTGAAATCGATTTGGTCCCGTTGGTGGCACCAACCGACTAAAGTGGGCATTGGTCCCGGATGGTGCCACTAATCGACCAATGCCTTTGCTATATAAGCCAGCACTTAGGAAATTTTCACATTTCTCGCCATTGCCCCGACGACGCCGAGCATATCGACGCCGCCAGCCCGCCCTGCTGCCGCCGTCACGCCCGCACCACTGCCGTCACACCTTGTTGCCGCTCACGCCTCGCCGACACTGCCGCCACCTGCATGCTGCCCGCCTCGACGCGCCGCCCCTGCCCTGTCGCCATCGCCATGCCGCCGCCTCCTGCCCGACGCGTCGCCGCCTCTGTGAGCACTGCAAGGCCTCTGCTGCCCTGCTGCTGCCGTGCAATTTTTTAATTATACATGCAATTTTTACATGTTTTAGATTTTCATATATATATGTATGTATGTATGTATTTTTAGATATATGTCTTTTTTGATGTATGTTCATATATGTATGTTTGTATTTTTACATGTTTTTGTATGTATGTATGTATGTATTTTTTTCAATTGTAATGATGTTTTAAAATACATATATTCAAAAGTTAGATTTTTATTAGAAAAGTTTTATCTATATATGTTCTCTGATTTAGTACATTTTAGGTTAGTTTCATTTTTAAAAAGTTTTATATATTTAGGAAGAAGGAATAGAAGGAAGAAAAGGAAGAAAAGGTTTTATATATGCAAAAGTTACATTTTTGAGAAGTTATATATATATAGCTAGGAAAGGAAGAAGAAGAAAAGAATGAGAGGAAAAGGAAAATAAGAAGGGGAAGAAAGGAGAAGAAGAGGAGAAATAATAAGAAGAGGAAAAAGAAGAAGAAGAAGAAGAGAAGAAGAAGAAAAATAGAATATTATTCGATTTTTTCTTCTTCTCCTCTATTCCTTTCTTCTTCTCCTTTTTTTTTTATTCTTTTTTTCTTCGATCTTCTCCTTTATTCCTTTCTTCTTCTCCTCTTTTTATTTCTTCTTCGTTTTCTTATGTTTTATCGGGTCTGTCGTCGTCGATATACCCCTTCCGATAACTTCAACACGAGGGGGGGTCGATATACCCCCTCCCCAATAATATTATTTTCCCATGTACTTATGTCGTCATTGTCGATATAACCCCCTCCTGATAACTTCAACACGTGGTGGGGGGGGCGATATACCCCCTCCCCGATAACATTATTTTCCCGTGTATGTATGTCGTCGTTGTCGATATTACCCCCTCTCGGATAACTTCGACATGAGGGGCGGTCGATATATATACCCCCTCTCGACTGTGATAACTTATACTGCTGAGCACTTCGACCCTCTCGCCGACCAAAACTCTCGAGGACACCCAAACGCTAGAAAAACAATGTCGGTCTCCTATCCCTCCCGCCGCCGCCCCTACCCGACAAACTCTCTCGAGGCCACCCCAAACCCTTGAAGCATTGTCGAGGCCACCCCAAACCCTAGAGAAGCAGCGTCGAGGCCACTAATATGATTCCTTATTGTGATTAGCTAGCTAGTTCTACGTTGCCACTAATATATCCATCTGCCATGTTTGAATAATAATTGCCATATTGTAAATATTTGTAGAAACTATGGACACCCCCGAGACGAAGCACAAGAAGCGTGTTGGGGACATAATCACACAAGGAAGTGATGTCGCCTTCTCGCTTTCAACGACACCGATGTTCCGAAGGACATGGTGAAGAAGCAAGCTATGATTATGACGGCCTTTGACCCAATGCCGTGCAAGAAGGAGACCATGATGACGGCTCCGTGACCCAATGATAAGTGCAAGAAGGAGACCGTGATGACGGCTCGTGACCGAACCGAGTCCGCCAGGTATATATATTAGTTAAGCCTGTGCTGACTAGCTAATTGATGCATTCATTGTTTTGGTATGTACAATATTAATTAACTCTCCTCTTTCTTCTTTTTTCTAGCCCTCCGGATCGAGCACAACTTCGGTAAAGAGACGAGGCCCAAAGAAAAAGTTGCGCTCGGATGAAAGGTTTGAGATCACAGCAATCCCGCGCGACGATCAACCGATTGAACCCATCCGGACAAAAGATGCATTTGCTGCTCAGTGCGGGGTTCTTGTTAGGGACAAGATCACGATCAGCATCCACCAATGGTATAAGCCTAAGAAGGAAGACCCTGAGGTGTCTTATGTCAATGATATGCAGAAAGATGATCTTTGGACTGAGCTGAAGTCAAATTTCACCCTACCTCCAGAGGAGGATCCAGAGAAGCCAGTTAAAGAGCAATTAATCAAGTCTTTTACTCTTAAGAAGATGGCAGACCTATTCAAGAGGTGGAATAATGAGCTGAAAAGGTTTGTCGACAAAGAAGAGACACCAGAATTCATCGGCAAATATGAGAAGATCGAGATCATCGCCCGCATTTGTGGCCCACAAGACATCGGAAAAGAGTAAGAAGATGTAGGCGATAAACAAGCAAAATGCTGCGAAGAAGAAGCTTCACCATCGCACGGGTCGTGGCTACCTCAAAGCCCGCCTAAGTGGGCCAAGGCTGAGAATGATCTGCTTGATAAAGGGATCGAACCAGAGACAATGAATCGCCGCACTGCTGCCGGACTTGGTTCTTCGGGCTGGCGGAACCTTGGACCCTCAGACGTGGAAGTGCCATTAGACGGACGAGCAAATGAAAATACCAATCAAGAGGCTTCAGACTATATCGATGCAGCGCAGGAAGGGACGCTCATTCCGCACAGAGAGAACGACAAGCTCACAATGGCCCTTGGGAATCCGAGCACCCCGGACGGACACGAGGCACGCCAGCTCCGCCCGTGGAAGGCTGGGTTTCCGGACGTAGGCGGTTACAAATGCCAGGAGAGGAGGAACAAAGTGCAGCAGACCCAACTGCAGGCGCTGCATGCAAGGGTACAAGTGATAGAGGAACGAGAAGCAAATTGCAGCAAACGAACTGCCGGCTTCCCCGGTTACCCCGCCATCTCAGCGGAGAAGCAGCGGGCTTCCACCGAGCTGCTTCAGCCGGAGCATGTCTTGACGGCTCCTCGCCAGCTACCCCATGGATGCTATCACGAGTCTCAAAATTTCCACCTTATGACGCAATGGCAGAACTTCAAAGTCAAGGCGGTTGTCGGCTCGCTCGACCTCCCGAACCCGGCGCAACTTTTCACCGCTGCTCGATTCAAGAAGGATATGCTAGGGTGACGGTGGACGAAATAACGGAGGGATTTGAGGACCTCCAGCTTGACCACCCTACCGTGAAGGGGAGACTCGACTGGGTTTTGCTCAAGACTCCATGCCTATGGCGGAAGGAGCTCATCAACCTTCCGAACTGACGCCTCCGCCTCCTCCTCCTCCTCCTCCTCCGCGAGTCAGGAACTCCGCCTCCACCACCGCCTCCTCCGGGCGAGTGACGATCAGGCACTCGGCCTCCTTCTCTCAAGGCGTGGCGGCACTCCGCCTCCTTCTCCGCCAGGCCGGGCGCTACCGAGCAGCCAGCCTCCTCCTTCTTCGCCTCAAGAAGGGTAGAAGAGACCCGCCGCCCCCGGCTGCTCCGCGCTGTCGTAGTCCTTCTCCTCCGCCAGAAGAAAGGAAAGAAGACAGACGCAGCCGCCCGCTCGCTTCTGCCGGCCTAGCAAGACAGCCAGAGGCGGAGGCATACAGATTCGGTCCTTCTCTCAAGACTCCGTGAGAAGTTACTATACGAGATGACCCCAGAGGAGAACACGAAGATCACGCGAGCCAAGTGATGAACTTCTTTCAACGGTTGGAAGCAAAGAAACATCCACCTCCGGAGGAGAAGGTAGATCCGTGAAAGCGGCGCACTCTTGCTGCCCTCGACAAAACCACCAAAGTCTCCGCCAAAGGCGCTACTATGAGCGCATTATTGGAAAGACGTTTGTCGAAGCGGAGCGGTCGGGAAGTACTGTGAGTGATCAAAGGATAAAATAACGACGAGCTGGGAAACAAATTGCCCAGCTCGGCGAACAAGCAAACCAATCGTGCCCCCCGCTCAAGGTGTTTAGCGACATTGTCGCTAAAGATCCGAGGATGGTGCCCAGTTATCGCAATCTTGGAGATTACCTGCCCGACGATGTACATTATGATTTCTTGGAGGTGGTACACAGATACAAGTACGGGAAGCCTCTCGTCAAAGATGAAAGATCTCTAACAACGATGATGCGAAGATTGCATGATTGGTACATGAAAACCTGCAGAGAGTCTGGGGGGGAGGAATACTTTGATGCTGAGAGTTAGAGAGGAGCATGACCTCGTTGGAATTGAACTGTTGAATGTTCCATTTGAGGAGTTCTTCCAGTTTTTCAATCAAAGGGCCTCGATAAATTAACGGTCACCGCTATCGTCTCGTAAGTAGTACTACTTCTATCATTAAGTCTCTATATAGGTCAGCTCTTTCATTGCATGTATTTATAATTATCCTCACTATATTATGCAGATTGAAGATCGCCAATTGAAGAAAAGACAAGTCGGTGATATTGGGTTCATTAACACAAATCTCATAGATGCAACTGAGGTTAAATATCATGTCAAGATACCGAGGCCAACTTGCTATGATCGTTGGTAATAAATGAAAACAAAGATATAATACTCTTTCCTTACAACTTCAAGTGAGTGTTACTGTCTTGTGCATATTTGGTTTCTTATATATTAGTGTGACGCCGGATACTTAAGCTACAAAGTGAACCTCTGCTAATCATGCCATGACACCTAGGTTATCATATATCCTCGCAATAATTCAAACCGCTCAAATTCAAATTCAAATTAATGATAACAATAAAAGTTTTCAAAAATTAAAACAGAATTGTTCGGTGGTTGCCGAATATTACAAAGGTAATTATGGTGCAACAAACACATTTTTATAAATGACTAGATGGTTTAAAATGAATTTAAACAGAAAATAAATAATAAAGAAAATACAAAATAAAAAAACAAAACAAAAACAAAAAGGAGAGAGCCCCCGCCATCTAGGCCTCGCCCAAGAGTCGACGGGCCGTCAGCCGCCCACCCCGTCCCCCTTATTCCCCACTAGACCAAACCCTAAACCGCCACCCCATTCCCTCGCCCCCACTCTCTCGCACCCCAGTGGATCTCGATCGGGGCAACCGACGCCGATCCTGTCGCCTTCGACCTCGGGCGCGCTTGAGCCCGCCGCCCCCTCGCGCCTCGCCTCCGCCATCGCCCGCCACTCACGCCGGAGCCCGCCTGACCTCATCGGCGCCTCTTCCTCGCCACCCTGCTTCTCCTCTCCGCCGGTCGCCCCTTCGCCCTCCCCAAGCCCACTGCCTGCTCCTCGCTTTCCCCGTGAGCTCTCCTCTCCTCCTCTCTATCTTCTCGCACCACCACGGCCTCGCCGCCTTCTCCAACCACGGTCGCCAGGCGCCCACGCCTGCGTTTCGCTGCATTCGCCACGCCTTGGCCGCGACGCCCCGCCGACACCCATGTTGCTCGCCGCCAAGACCGCCACCCCCCGCGCCTGTGTTGCTCCCCGCCTCGCCGCCTGTCGTTGCACGGCGCCGTGATGGCGCGCCCGCTTCTTCCTCGCCTCTCGCGACGGCCACGCTTCTCCTGCCAAGGCCGCCACCTCAGCCTGGCCCTCAAGCCATCTACGCCAGAGCGCTGTTCGACCATCAAGGCCGCCTCGCCTCGGCCTCGCCTCGCCTCCTCAAGGGCGAAGGCCAGAGAGCGCCTGATAGCGCCAAGGTTCGATCCATGGCATATGGGCATCACAGAGGGCCCCCCTGCAACAGTTTTTAAAAATGAGACAATAAAATAATAAATAATAAATAATTTAATTAGTTAATTAAGTTAAATTAATCCTATTTAATTAATCTAATTAACTAGTTTGTTTAATTAAACACTAATTAGATTAGTTAAACCCTAGTTAGACTAATCACCAATGACGATCGGGACCCACGTGTGGTTGATCGTCAATGGTCAACTTTGACAATCGACATCACGATGACATCATGGTGGCGAATAAATTAATTTTTGAATTAAATTAAATCTGCTAAGAATGAAATGTTTTAAAAACTTTAAAATCAATATAAAATAATCCGTAACTCGGATGAAAATACTTTGTACATGAAAGTTGCTCGTAACGACGAGACGAATCCGACACGCAGCCTGCTCATCCGCCACACACCCCTAGCATACCGAACCTGCAACTTTCCTCCGGTTCCTTTGTCCGTAACGCAAAACACCGGAATACTTTCCTGATGTTTTCCCCTTCACCGGTATCACCATACCGCTAGGGCACGCCTAGCAACACGCCTTGTCATGTCATGCATCGTCATGCACTTGTTTGCATTGTATTTATTGTTTCTTCCCTCTTCTCTCTCGTTAGACTACGAGACCGACGCTGCGCTGCCCAGCTTCGACCACGGAGTTGACGACTCTCTCTTGCCGAGCAACCAGCAAGCCCCCTTTGATCACCAGATATCGCCTACTCTTCTCTATACTTCTTGCATTAGAGTAGTGTAGCATGTTACTGTTTTCGCTAATCCTATACTGCTGCATAGCCTCGTCCTTGCTACTACTCTTGTTACCTTTACCTCGCTATCCTACCGCTTAGAATAGGATGCTAGTGTTCCATCAAAGGCCCTACACTCTTGTCCGTCTCGCCATGCTATACTACTAGGCTGCGATCACTTCGAGGTGATCACGGCATATACTATATACTTTACACTATTACATTACCCGTGATACTGTTCGGAGATGGGGCTGAAAGGACAGTGGCTCCATCCCGTAGAGGTGGGCCTGGTTTCACGGCCCCGATCGTTACTTTGTGGCGGAGTGGCAGGCAGGTTGAGACCACCTAGAGAGAGGTGGCCTGGCCCGGTCGGCGTCATGGATACTTAACACGCTTAACGAGATCCGGTATTTGACCTGAGTCCGCCATTTGGTCTATACGCACTAACCATCTACGCGGGAGTAGTTAAGGGTATCCCGCGTCGTGGTATCAGCCGGCACTTCGTGACGCCGGGCGACGGAGCGGCGCGCGCCGGATTGGACTGAACGCCTCGCTAGGCTAGGTTCTGCTCCGACCGCCTCGCAACGCAGGTGTGCTATGGGCGATGGGCCCAGATCCTCAGGCGCTTAGGTTTAGACCGCGGTTGACCTCTCTCACAGCCTAGGTGGGCTGCGACGTGTTGATCTTCCGCTGCCGGGCATGACCCAGCAAAGTGTGTCCGCCAAATGGGATCAAGCGTGTTGGGTTATGTGGTGCACCCTCGCAGGAAGTTAATCAATTCAATAGCCGTGATCTTCGTAACAGGACGACTTGGAGTTGTACCTTGACCTTATGACAACTAGAACCGGATACTTAATAAAACACACCCTTCCAAGTGCCGATACAACCCGTGGTCGCTTCTCTCGTGGTTATGTTGCTATGTGATCTAGGTAGGATTATTGCTATGTGATGCTACTTGGAGGACTTCACTACTCTCTTCTACATGTTGCAAGACGGAGGCTGCTGTGGCGTAGTCTTCGACAGTGATTAGCTATCCCCTCTTATTCGGCATTCTGCAGTTCAGTCCATCGATATGGCCCTTTATACATATATCTATGCATATGTAGTGTAGCTCCTTGCTTGTAGTACTTTGATGAGTACTCACGGTTGCCTTGTTCCCCTTTTCCCCTTTCTTTACCCGGTTGCTGCGACTGCACGATGGAGCCCAGGCCAGAGGCCACCGCCGATGACGACTACTACCCCGGAGGTGCTTACTACTACGCAGCCCATGGACGACGCTTCAGAGTAGTTAGGAGGATCCAGGCAGGAGGCCTGCGCCTCTTCGATCTCAGATCCCAGTTTGTGCTAGCCATCTTATGGCAACTTGTTTAACTTATGTCCAGATCAGATATTGTTGCTTCCGCTGACTCGCCTATGATCGAAAGCATTTGTATTCAAGCCCTCGAGGCCCCGGCTTGTATTATGATTCTTGTATGACTTATTTATGTTTTAGAGTTGGGTTGTGATATCTTCCGTGAGTCCTCGATCTTGATCGCATACATTTGCGCATGATTAGTGTACGGTTGAATTGGGGGCGCCACAATTAGTCCAGGTTATAGTAATGTAATTGATGAGTTATGCATGCGCAGCAGTTTCCACTATATTCTCCTAGAGATTAAGCTTGAGCAGGACTAGTAACCGCCTTTAGACTCGAGACGAAAAGATCCCCAGGAGTATGCGGACATGACTCAAATCCTCGAGAAGTAAGTTAAATCGATCATTATCCAGCATATCAGCAACTTTGTTCATTTCCTGATATCAAGTAATTGTTTTCTTTGTCTGGCAGGGTTTGGAGAAAATTCACCAAAAAACCTCCGGGACTGCCGAAGAAGCTGCAATTTAGACACCCGAAAGTAAGTACTATAGTAGCATCAATACCATTTGGCATGCTTGCTTATCAGTTTGATTGACCTCTATTTCTTGTAAAGTGGTGTGGCAGGATCAAGGGAATGATTTCTGTGGATACTACGTTTGCGAGTACATCCGCTACACGACCTGTGAACGGGGGGTACTCTAACGAACAATATGAAGTGCGTACGCAATAATATTCACAATTTTATTTTATTACCATCATTTGTGTTGAGTTTCATTTATTCATATATATATGTATTGAGCCCCTTCTTCAAATTAGATCTTTCGGATGCGGGATGAACTCCTACCACCAGATCGTATCCAAGCAATTCAAGAGGAATTGGAGGCATTCTTCCTTGACCACGTGATCGCTGAAGACGGAGAATACTGTGTGGATCCTGTGTTCATATATAATTAGGATATTATATTGTCAGAGATAATTATTGTATATATGTAGCCGGTAGTGTCGGATAGATATACGAGAACTTGTTGTTCGACCAATCTCTCGGAGAAGGAGAGGTGGTCAATATCACTTCTCTCTGTATGCATATATGTTCATGACGATCTTCTGTTTCCTTCGTTTGCTTACTAGCTAGCTAGCGTGTCTAGTCCTCTCTATATGTATATAGTACGTAGAGTCGACCAAGCACGGACGTAAGAGAGGACACTTCTCTCTATTAATTAGCTAGCTAACACAATATATGAAACACCTAAATTAACCCCCCGAACCCCCAAACCCCCAACCCCTTCAAAAAAAAAAAAAAAACAGCCGCTGAAATGCTGACGCGCGGATGCCTATTGGTCCCAGTTGGTGCCACCAACCGGGACCAAAGGCCCTCCTGGCTGGGCTCGGCGCACCGGCCACGTGGAGGCCCATTTGTCCCGGTTCATGTAAGAACCGGGACTAAAGGGCTAGGGCATTAGTAACGGCCCTTTAGTCCCGGTTCCAAAACCGGGACAAAAGGCCCCTACCAACCGGGACGAATGGGGGCTTTCTACTAGTGTCAAAACTCTGTAGAGAAGATCAAGATGGTCCCGAAACTTTTATGTGATTTTTTCTAGGGTAAATGAGATTTGATGGCCAAAGGGCATTGGGAGGCGAGCCACCAGGGGCCCACACCGGCAGGGGGCTGGCTAGGGGAGTAGGTCGCGCCACCTGTCTATGTGGCTAACTCATGGGCCCCCTCTGGTATTTCTTTGCTCCAACATACATCATATATTTTAAAACAATTCTTCAAAAAATCATGCTTCGTTTTGAGCTCCGGAGAATTGCTTTCTCTTCTGTTGCTATTTTAGGTCCAGAATTTCAGCTGCCGGCAATGTCCTTGTCGGTGTCAAAACCGTCGGATCTCGGGTAGGGGGTCCCGAACTGTGCGTCTAGGCGGAAGGTAACAGGAGACAAGGGACACGATGTTTTTACCCAGGTTCGGGCCCTCTCGATGGAGGTAAAATCCTACTCCTGCTTGATTAATATTGATGATATGGGTAGTACAAGAGTGGATCTACCACGAGATCAGAGAGGCTAAACCCTAGAAGCTAGCCTATGGTATGATTGCTGTTCGTCCTACGGACTAAAAACCCTCCGGTTTATATAGACACGGATATGGTTAGGGTTACAAAGAGTCGGTTACAATGGTAGGAGATCTACATATCCGTATCACCAAGCTTGCCTTCCACGCCAAGGAAACTCCCATCCGGACATTGGACGAAGTCTTCAATCTTGTATCTTCATAGTCCAGAGTCCGCCAACGGTGATAGTTCGCTATCCAGACACCCCTAATCCAGACTCCTCAAGAGTCTCGAACCAGGCTTCAATGACGATTTAATCCGGCGCGCCTATTGTCTTCGCATTGCAAGGCGGGTTCCTCCTCCAATACTTCATAGAAGATTTTGAACACAAGGATAGTGTCCGCTCTTCAAAACGAAGTTCCACATACCACCATAGAGAGAATAACCTTTGCACAGATCTGTCGACGATTCCGCGGCATGACATCACACCACGGCCAGCCTTTATACGAATCGCTTTTACTGTTCCACCTCAGCACGCTTTAGCGAGGCGGTTTCTTGGCACGCCTTATCAAAGCGGAGATCGTGCCCCTTATCCCGGGATTCCCATCAATACGGACGCAGAACCCAACCGCGCCATTGATTACGGCGCTTGGGAGATAAGCGAAGTTTTACCAGGCTGGCGGGGACGATAGCTTCGTCCACCCATATAAGGGATAAGGATCCACCTTTAACCCACGCCTTCTTCCTCCTTTGCTCATCCATTTCCAGCACTCGAGCTCCAAAGGCTCAAGTCCGCACATCCTCCTCAACCTTCTCCAGCCATGTCCGGAGCGGGAGGCAGTGGATGGTCTCCTCCGCCACGGAGGGACAAGTCAAAGCTGCGGAAGGCCGGATACTTGTCCAGCGACATCACGCACCGGCTTCCCAACGAGGGGCAGATCATTCCCACCCCAGGCCCCATGAGAGGGTGGTGTTCTCACCCACTTCCTCCATGGACTAGGTTTTCCACTTCACCCATTTGTCCGGGGCTCATGTTCTACTACGGCCTGGATTTCCACGATCTGGCCCGAACTTCATCCTCAACATCTCGGCGCTTATCGTCGTGTGCGAGGCCTTTCTTCGCATCCAGCCCCACTTCGCTTATGGCTGAAGACCTTCAATGTCAAGTCAAGGTAGTGGGCGGCCGCCAAGCGGAGTGCAGAGGTGCCATGGTTGGCAAGATGGCCAAAGTCCTATGGCTCGAGGGCCTTTGTGGAGACCGTGAAGGGATGGAAATCGGGTGGTTCTACATCACCGAGTCGCGACTCTCAATGGGCGGCGCCACCGAATTCGATCTAGCTTCCCACATGGCTCACATCATGGAAAGAGACGGGCCTGACGTGGGTGATTCGAAGAGCTGTCCGACTCCAAACCCAAGTCCAAACTTGGTGGACAAGAATCTCAAGCTTGTCAACGTAATCCAGGTGATGCTCATCCGCCGGATTCTCCCATCCCAGCAACGGGCCTTCACTTTGTGGGAGTATGATCCGGCACAACACCGAACCTTGAGCCGGATCTTCGACACTACATACGAAGATGCCTGGAAGGTGTTGTTCAAGGGCGCCGAAGCTCCCGCATCCGCTACCGAAGATCGCGGATTCAGCTCGCAGCGTCAAGCCAGCGAGGTGTTATTTTACCCTTTATGGTACTCTTTTTCATAGTTTGACTCTATGCGGATCTAAAACTCCCTAACCTTTGACAGATCGGTTGAAGACGTCCGGACAGATTGACCGTCCGCCCCTTGCCGAAGATCCAGCGGACGCCTGATTGATGGGCTGCTGGCTCCGCACCTCATGTGGTGCCGGAGAAGAAGGTCAAGAAGACGGCCATGGGAACTCAAGGAGCTCCCGCGCCAGTGTTGCTCGGACTCATCGTCCGACGACTCGAGGCGGAATCCTCCCCGAGGACGAGGAGGAGGAAAGAAGCCTCTCCCGGCCGGGAGAGAAGAAAAGGAAGGCCGCCTGACCGGGAGGCCAAGGGTCCAAGAAAGGAAGGACCTTCCTCCGGACTTCTCCACCAACGCCGACAACGACGAGAAGGAGGGCTACCAAGGCCAAGCCCCGACGAGATCGTAAGTGTCCGGACTCCGGAATAGCCCATGACTTTTTATTTGTCGCATAGTGTCTTATAACGCCGAATATAACCATGTAGCCCGCCCAAGGACAAGCTCGCCGCTTCATCGAGCGGCTCCCTGGATTCGTCGGATGTGAATAGCACTTCACTTCCAACTGCCTCCTCTCCTTGTGACGCAGATGACACCGCGGTGGAGTCCCAAAAGGGGCCCCACCAGGAGGAGGTGGTCCTGGAGGCGCCGCAAGGCGACCTCCCGGACTCCGGGCACAAAGGGGGCGAAACCCCAGAGGGCTCTAAGTCCGGCCCTTTGCCATACTCCGTACTGGAACCTTCAGTGGTTCCAAAGTCCGGCAAGCGGCCCCTTCATAAGAAGGGCAAGACTGCGACGCCGGTGACCTCCGTCCATCCGGAGGCACCGGATAGCCTGCTGGAGGCGCTTAACGGCGCCTCCATCGACGAGGAGCACCGCACTGTTATGAGTGTGGTGATCCAGAAAGTTCAGTCCGCCAAGAGCGTGCTGACTGAAGCCTGTACCAGCCTTCTAACAGGCTTTGAGGTAAGTTTAGAATATATAAAAATATTACCGCATAGATAGTAGCCCCTGATGCTTAGTTCGGTGTTCGGAAAGAAAAACCGGACTGAGGATCTAAAAAGATATACGCAGGAGTCTAACATAAGTATGTCAATATGGGAATTCAGGATGCGGTGCTGACCTCTACCGCACTGACTGCAGAGGTCAATGCATTGAAGAAGAGCCTCGAGCGGTCCAAGAACGAGCTCGGCCTTGCCAAGAAGCAGTTCGAGGACAAGGAAGGCAAGTAATACCTTCTTAAAGTAATACCTTATAGAAAGGATTTGGTTGCAAAAATGACAGGACTAACGTGGGTATTGTAGGGGCCACGAACGAGGTGGCGACCCTGAAGGAAGCGGTGTCCACGGCCGAAAGCAAAGCGGCCGCGGAGCGCACCGAGCGAGAGAAGCAGGAGGCGCGGGTGGCGGAGGTGCGGCAAGA
Source organism: Aegilops longissima (assembly GCA_021605205.1). NCBI lineage: Eukaryota > Viridiplantae > Streptophyta > Magnoliopsida > Poales > Poaceae > Aegilops > Aegilops longissima. The sequence continues at coordinate 31,273 of JAHIAM010006324.1, read as the reverse complement.
GCTCCAGGCTCTTGTGGAAAAACATGAGAGTTTGGAGCGTGAATCGAAGACTCGAGAGTCCGAGCTCGCCTTGGCTCTTGAGAGTGTCAAAGCCGCTAAGGCCGAAGCCCAAAAAGCCCTCCAGGAAATTGAATCGTTAAAGAAGATAGCGGCGGGTAAGGCATACTTTATGCAAAGCAAGCATGTGAAAGTGAATTATCTATTACTTACCCGAATCTGGAGCTCTCCAGGAGCATTCGCAGATCTGCCCTGTAGTGTGTCTGATGCTGCCGCGTTCTACCGCGCCGAGGAGGGGAGCTCGACGGAAAAGGTGTTCTGGTCTCAGTATGCTGAGGCCGGACATCCGGTGCCCCTGAGCGACCAGCTGAAGCAGCTGGTCGAGCTCCACAAGGTCGCCGAACAGGCCATGAAGGGCCTCATAATTCGGCTGTGGCCTAAGGAAGCCATGCCTGGGAGCTACTTCAGGCTAGTGCGGCGGCTCGTGGACGCCTGTCCATGGATTGAAGTCATCAAGCGCCCGCTCGCATCAAAGGTACCAGAGGGCCCTTGCCCTTGCTAAGGTACACTCGGGCAAGATGGACGCTGAGAAGCTTGTGACGGACGGACCACCACCGAAGAAGGAGCATCGCAAGCCTGAAATGTATTATGAGGGCGTCCTGAAGGGTGCCTGCCTTATAGCGAATGAATGCTCCAAAGATATAATTTTTGAATAGACTCGCATTTGTTATCCTGTACGCTGAAAACTTGTTCATATGCGCTAAGCAACAGTTTGGAATTTAAAATATTACCTTCTGTGCGGCCGTGTATTAAATTTGAGAGATGGCGAGTCGTCGGCTTCAGCCCCCATGCCACGAGTGCTGGGGTGTTCGGGATAAACTTGAGCGCTCTTGTTCCCATCCTTGGGTCCTTCGAGGGAGGCGCTCAACGCAACGAACAAGGCAACCGGACTATAGTGCTTGAACACTCTCACTTAGCCATAGAATTCTATAATTTTAAATTTCGGCGAAGCCCCTAGTATTCGGAAGACCGAGTTCGGGGCGCTATCCACGCCTTGGCCGGACAATGCCGACTCCTCGCTCTAAGCGGCATAAGTCTTTAGGGACCCGAAAAAACTGCTTGAACAGCGACCGGCTCTCACCCTATCATGACGGTCAGTTTTAGCTTTCTCCACTGAGGTGCTCAACCCAGCTCAACAGAGGCACAATCGCAGTGGTTCTCCCAGCGCTACCTTAGCTGATAACGAAACGTAAGGTACCAAAACATGGGAGCCGGGCAAACCCAACTATTGACCCAAGACATGATTCGGAGCCGATGCATATAATGCTATAAGTTCGGGGTGCCGCACTTGTGAAAGTGTTAGGACTTATCACACCATATTTTTGGGGTACTTAAGCCCTGGTGTATTGGCCGCACTAAAGTGTACGGGTGCAACATGTCATGAATGAACATATATATAGATAAAGAAAGGAGTGCAATAATAGGCAAAAGCTATGTATTGTTTATTCAAAAGGTACTGCAATGAAAGCGAACGATACAAATAGTGCGATAAGCAAGGGATGGGACTATTTAACATGTCCCTCCAGCGTAAGCTGCGGATGGTATGTAAAACAGGTATAATGCTCGTAGTAGAGACCACCGACACTCGACGTAGCTTTCGCTTCCCTGGTTGTTGCATCGTGAGTTCGCAATTCTAGTGCCGGATAGGGCTTCCGGAAAACGGAGTCCCGAAAGTAAGAGAAAAGAAGAAAGAAAAAGAATGACACAATCGGGAGCCCCTGGTGCGGTTGAGCCGCATTCTGCGCGTGCCGTGGTCGTGCCCCTCCCCTTATGCCCATGGTATCTCCAGAGCGTAGTTATGTATGCGTAGTACTGGCTTCACAATTTCGCGAGGGCTGGGGTTGGGGCCGGATTGCTACGCGTGCTCGGATCGTGCCAGGCGGTCTTGTTGTAGGTTACTCCGGGCGCGCTTGACGGTGTCCAGATGTTTAATAGCCGGACTCAAGAATTGCTGTGAGAGGCTGCTTTGCGCCTCCGCCGCAAGGGCCGCCGTGTGCTCCTCCGTTCGGAGAGAGCGCTCGGTGTTTCCATTGACCGTGATTACTCCTCGGGGCCTGGCATCTTGAGCTTGAGGTACGTGTAGTGCGGCACCGCATTGAACTTTGCAAATGCGGTTCGTCCAAGCAGTGCGTGATAGCCGCTGCGGAACGGACTATGTCGAAGATTAACTCTTCGCTTCGGAAGTTATCCGGGGATCCGAAGACCACTTCGAGTGTAACCGAGCCTGTACAATTGGCCTCTACACCTGGTATGACGCTTTTAAAGGTCATCTTTATGGGTTTAATCCTTGAGGGGTCTATGCCCATTTTGCACACTATATCCTGATAGAGCAGGTTCAGGCTGCTACCGCTGTCCATCAGGACTCTAGTGAGGTGGAATCCGTCGATGATTGGGTCAAGAACCAATGCAGCGAATCCGCCGTGGCGGATGCTAGTGGGGTGGTCCCTTCGATCTAAGGTGATTGAGCAGGAGGACCATGGATTGAACTTTGGGGCGACTGGCTCCATCGCATATACGTCCCTTAGTGCATGCTTCCGCTCCCTTTTGGGTATGTGGGTTGCGTATATCATGTTCACCGTCCGCACTTGTGGGGGGAAGCCCTATTGTCCTCTATTGTTTGGCGGCCGGGGCTCCTCCTCGTCATCGCTATGCAGCCCCTTGTCATTGAGTTCGGCATTTAACTTGCTCGCTTGTTTGAAGACCCAACAATCCCTGTTGGTGTGGTTGGCTAGTTTTTCGGGGGTGCCATGTATTTGGCACGAGCGATCGAGTATTCGGTCCAGATTGGACGGGCCCTGAATATTTCTTTTGAACGGCTTTTTCCGCTGACCGGGTTTAGAGCCTCTGGATCCGGCATTGACTTCCGTATCTTCAGCATTATCGCCGTTAATGTGGCACTTGTGCTTGTTGCGACATGACCTGCCATTACTGTCCTTGGTATCCGAACTAATAGGGTTTTTGGTCAAGTTGTTGCTACGAGCTAGCCAGTTGTCCTCTCCCGCGCAAAAGTGGGTCATGAGTGTTGTGAGGGCTTCCATGGATTTCGGCTTTTCCTGTCCTAGGTGCCGGGCAAGCCACTCGTCGCGGATGTTATGTTTGAAGGCTGCAAGGGCCTCTACATCCGGACAGTCAATGATTTGATTTTTCTTGGTTAGGAACCATGTCCGGAATTGTCTGGCCGATTCTTCTGGCTGCTGAATTATGTGGCTGAGGTCATCGGCGTCTGGTGGTCGCACACATGTGCCCTGGAAGTTATCAAGGAATGCGGCTTCCAGGTCCTCCCAACAACCAATTGATTCTGCTGGCAGGCTGTTAAGCCAGTGTCGAGCTGGTCCTTTAAGCTTGAGTGGGAGGTATTTGATAGCGTGTAGATCATCACCGCGGGCCATGTGGATATGGAGGAGGTAGTCCTCGATCCAAACCGCAGGATCTGTTGTGCCATCGTATGATTCGATGTTTACGTGTTTGAAACCCTCAGGGATTTGATGATCCATCACTTCATCTATGAAGCATAGTGGGTGTGCGGCGCCTCTGTATTGAGCTATATCACGACGTAGCTCAAATGAGCTTTGTCTGCTGTGTTCGGCCCGGCCAGAATTGCCGTATCCGACGTGACGGTTATCGTCGCGTGTCGTGGGGCGCCCACGCGATCCGTAGATCGATCTTGTTTGCCTTGCCTTGTCCTCCAATATGTCTCGCAGGTCTGGTGCGTTTCCCCATGCCTTGGTACTTTTCGAGCGACGCTGGGGTGCGGCTTGAATGGAGGGTCTAGAGGCCTCTCTGTCGCGACCACGGGGTGGCTGGTCGGCCGCATCATGCGCTGGTGATGTAGGTTTGGGTGCTACTTCCTCTAATTGGGGTAGCAGCCTGTGTTTTGGGTATCTCTTGGAGGGGCGTTCGAGTTCGTACTCTTCGGCTGGAAGGACTTCAGTCCATCTGTCAGATAGCAAGTCTTGGTCAGCTCTAAGCTGCTGCTGCTTTTTCTTGAGGTTGCTTGCCGTGGCCATAAGCCTGCGTTTGAAATGCTCCTGTTCGGCGGGATCCTCGTGCACGACAAATTGCTGTCGCCGAGGCTTGCCTCATCTTCGGAGGGAGGCATATAATTATCGCCCTCCACCTCCCCATCTCGCCGCTCTATCATTAGGGCTGGCTTCTCCTCCTCCCGTGTTGAATCCTGCCGAGGGGGTTGTCTTCGCACCGTCCGGGTGTTATTATCTCCCGTGCGGAATCACCGCTTTTGTTGTGGCGGATTTAGAGCGGCGCCACCGACGCCGGCGCTTGGGCTGTTTCTTGGAGGGGTCATCCTCCGCTGTTCCATCGCCGTTCCCATCTTTTGGGATGTCCACCATGTATATGTCATATGACGAGGTGGCCTTCCAGTGCCCTGTAGGCACTGGTTCTTGGTTGTCTCCAGCATCGTCATCCATACCGTCCATGTCTTCGGAGTCGAAGTCGAGCATGTCGGTTAAATCATCGACAGTGGCTACAAAGTGGGTGGTGGGTGGGCGTTGAATTTCTTCGTCGTCCGCATCCCAACCTTCCTGGCCGTAGTCCGGCCAGGGCTCTCCTGATAAAGAGAGAGACTTTAGTGAATTCAGGATGTCGCCAAAGGGCGAGTGCTGAAAGATGTCCGCGACAGTGAACTCCATGACCGGCGCCCAATCGGATTCGATTGGCCGGGGCGCGGGAGGTTCGGAGTCCGGAGAGGAGTCCGGCACCTTGGAGTCACGGGATTCGCAAAGGACAGGGATGGTGTTCGGCTCAATCGCCGTAGAGATCGTAGCCCCCGAGGCGGTGTCCAGCCACTCGTCCTCGATCGGCGGAGTCGGCTCCGAGCTAAGGGTCGGAGCGGACGCTGGTGCGGCCTCCAGGGCACTGTTCGGCGACAGAGCTAGATCGTGCCCATTGAGACAGTGCGGCGCGCTTGGCTGTGGCTCGAATCTGTCGATGATCAAGTCTCCGCGGATGTCGGCCGTGTAGTTCAAACTCCCAAACCTGACCTGATGGCCAGGGGCGTAGCTTTCGATCAAAGCCGCCGAATACGAAGATCTGTTCGGGGAGAAAAGTCTCACCCTGGACCACGTCGTTGTTGATGATCGAAGGAGCCATCGGGCCTAAAGATGACGACACAGAGGAACTCTCAATGAAAGCACAAATGTCGGTGTCAAACCGGTGGATCTCGGGTAGGGGGTCCCTGATGAAGTCATGTACCTAGGTGTCACATCCCTAGTTCTGGTATGACCTAGACTAGCTAGTCATTTGTGCATCATGTTTAAATTCCATTTAATATTGAAATGAGGATTTGTGAAACCCTCAGAATCATTTTTGGAAATGACCCAAATAAAAATTGCTTCAATTTGGCCCAAGAAAATGTTCCTGTTTTCTCTAAAAATATTGGTCAGAGGTAAAATTCCAACTAATATTTTTGGGAGCTCAGAAGTATTTATTTTTGGCCATTTGGAATTAATGCATAAATATTTGCATTGGATATATATTTGTTATATATATAATATATGTCCGAAAATTATGCCATTTGTTGAGGAGCTCTGGAATAATATAGCTAGCTCCTGCAAAATTTGGCATAAGGAAATAAAATGATTTAGTATTTTAATTAAATCAAAACAAATGTCAGAAAAATAGAAAAAGAAATAAAGGAAAACCTTACCTGGCGCTTAGCTTCTATGCTGGCCCAGCTCAAGTGCGGCCTGGCCGGCCCAGCTGGCTAGCCCAGCCCATCTGGGCCCCCTCCTCTGTCGTCTTCCTCCCCGACAGGAGGACGGGCGCGTTCGACGCGGCCAAGACCGCCGCGCCAAGGCCACCTCCTCCCTCCCTGCCTGCCTGTCCTCCCCCCCTCGCCGCTCTGGATGGCCCTGACGACGCCACGCCCGCCCGAACTCACTCACTCTCCCAGTCCTCTCTCCTCTCTCTCTTGCCTCCCCATGAAGTGCCCGCCGCCGCCCGCCCAGCTCACCGCCCGACGCGCTCCCGCCGTCCCTCGCCCCCGTGGAGTCCACGAGCCCCGCCACGACTCCCTCGTCCTCTCCGTCAAGCCACAAGACGCCGGACGCCCCGTGGAGCCGTTGTCGTCGCCGTCTTCGTCTCCGTCGCGGAGATCCCTCCGCCGCTCGACCGCTTCGGTTCCTCCCGACCTCGCCACCCGTTCGTCGTGACCGCTGTGAGCTGCTGCTTCTTCTCCCCCTCTCCGTTCTCGCCCTCGCACCGTAGCCACATCCCCGCTCGCGCCCGACTCTGGCCGCCGCCCCGAGCTCCGCTCCGGCGAGCTCCGGCGCCCCCGCAGCCCCCCACCAGCTCCCCTGGTTGCGGACGACGACGGGCTACGCCCCGGTGGTCTTCGCGACCAGACGCCGCTTGTAGCGCAAGTCCGGCGAGTCGCCGCCGCGCTATTGGTCGCCGCCGGCCAGAACTCCGGCGGGCTGACGTGGTTTTTCTAATTAGGCACTAACCCCACCTACTGACACTGACAGTGGGCCCGGCGCCCACTAATCCTGATTAGACCAAAGAAACCCCCCTGTTAACTAACTGAGTCACTGACGTGTGGACCCCACACGTCAGGTTTGACCTGGTCAGCACCGTTGACTTGCCGACGCAAGCATGACGCAGTGCTGACGAAATTATTTATTTTCTGGATTTAAATTAAATCAGGAAATTCCAGAAAATGTTTCAAACTTCAAAAAATCATAGAAATTCAACCGTAACTCAGATTGAAATAATTTATATATGAAAAATTATCCGAAAAATGCAATCTATCCATCTGTACTAGTTTCGTGCATGAAAAACCAAGTTATACCTGCTGTATAAGTGAAAACATGTAAATGGCATATATAAGAGCTTAACTTGGAGTTGCATTTGAATTCTTGTTTCAAGTGGACTTCATTCAAATTGAATACTAGTTGCATTAGCTCAAACAGCATCACATCTACATGCCATGTTCATGCATCATAATGTTGCATATGATTGTGTATTGATTGTCGGCACCGTTCCTTCTCGATAGGTCCTGCTCCGGAGACGCGTTCAGTACACATGCGTGAAGCGGTGCCTCCTTGTTGATTTACCAGGCAAGCAAAACCCCTTGTTCATTCCGATACAATCCTACTCTCTCGCTCCTGCTCTCAGTTATTGCATTAGGACAACAACGATTCATCTGCTACTTTGTGCTGCGGTAGTTGAACCCATTCCTCTGCATGACTGTCATTGCCACGAAGAAATAGTTGAAACCCACTAGCATGTGTAGGAGTTGATTGAGCCATGTTGTGTTCCTACCATGCTATGCCTGCTATTGCTTAGAGTTGTGTCGGGTCTGATTCATTGGGAATGAATTGGAGTGTTACGATATGTTACGATCTTTGAGAGTGAAGTGTGTGAACACGATTTGGTAAAGGTAGCGGTGAGAGGCCATGTAGGAGTACATGGTGGGTTGTCTCACTGGAACCGTCCTTAAGCAATTGAGTTCTATGTATGTTGTCCAATGACTCGATACTACCACACATTGGGTTCCGGTAACTCGACCCCTCTCGACTTATTAACCAACTTGATCTCTGTCCAGGAGTCGCAACTAGTTTCTGGTGTTTGTAGGTAGTGCTATTTTTCTACCGAGTGGCACCCGGCAGGGTGGGCTTGGGACAGACTAGGCATAGGTGGCACGGTGTACCAAGTGGCACCCGGATGGTGGGCTTGGGAACCCTGCTCACATCGTTTGGGGCCGTGAGCGACACCCGGCGGATCTCCTTGCGGATGGAACCCGAATAGGCGATAAACCTGGGCTAGAGTCTTGTGTGGTTAGTCGGTCGTGGCCGACACCCTCGCCAGGTTCCGCTTGAAGGTTGCGAGATACATGACGTGTATATGGCGGTAAGTGGCGAGGCGTGTGTGAAGAAGTACACCCCTGCAGGGTTATCATGATCTATTCGAATAGCCGTGTCCTCGGTTATGGACTTCTTGGATGCTTACGTGGTACATAGACAACTTGAAGTGGATACTCTAAAATGCTCAAGACAAGTGTGAGTGCTATGGATGGCCTTCTCGTATGGAGACGGGGATGAATCCATAGTAGTGTATTGATGTGGTGACTAGTGGACTCGTGTGCGCCATATCACCTCAGGAAGTTCTGGTAGTCGTAGAACAGGATAGCCACAGAGTCAAAGCTGGCTTGCTGCAACTAAACCCCACATTACCTCTTGATACAAATGCATGTATAATAGGAACTGATGTAAGTCTTGCGGAGTACCTTTGTACTCACGTTGCTTTATTTATGTTTTTGCAGCGGAGATTTCGGTCTTTCTAGTAGTTCCGCTTGGACTTCGACGAGTAGCTTGTTACCTCAGCTACGATCTTGTACCTTGGGAGGGTCTTGTAGATAGTCAGGCTTCTCAGCCTTTTTCTTTTGTAGTTATGCGTACTCGGACATGTAATGCTTCCGCTTGCTGCTTGTATGCTCTGAATGATGGGTCATGTGACCCCTGTTTGTATTTAATGCTATGTGGCTCTTCTGAGCCTTTACCTATATGAGTTTGCGTTATGTTGTGATGCCATGTTGTACAGCACATACTTGCATGTTATGCGTATGTGTAACTTGTATTGCTATGTGTGGGATCCGACAACCTAGTTGTTTATCCTTGGTAGCCTCTCTTATGGGGAAATGTAGTCTCGTGCTTCTGAGCGATAGTAGTCCGCTACAGCCCGGTTCACCGGAGTCCTGCTAGCCCAGCACTACTGCTTGGACACTTGACTGGCCGGCATGTGTTTCACTCCGTCCCTATGTCTGTCCCTTCGGGGAAATGTCACGCGGTGATATTCGGAGTCTGCCTAGCCTGCTACAGCCCGGGATACCGGAGTCCTGTTAGCCCAGTGCTACAGCCCGAATTCATACGTTGATGACCGACATGCTCGATGTGATTCATGTATGCCTGTCCCCATAGGTTAGTGCTTTGGGTTCACGACTAGTCATGTCGGCCCGGGTTCTCTATCATATGGATGCTAGCGACACTATCATATACGTGAGCCAAAAGGCGCAAACGGTCCCGGGCCATGGTAAGGCGACACCCGTGGAATACCATGCGTGAGGCCGCAAAGTGATATGATGTGTTACATGCTAGATCGGTGTGACTTAGGATCGGGGTCCCGACAGCTTTGAGCTTTGGTATCAGAGCCTGACTGCCTGTAGGATTTCCAAGCCAACCTGGTCGAAGTTGAGTCTAGAAATGCTTTAGTTATGTAAGGGAATTGATTGTGGAAGGGAACGTAAGGCTCTTTTTACTCCTTTACCTCATGGCCCTCTGATCTGAGTCATCTTACTTTTCCTACGGGGTGAAGGAACTAGGCTTTCTCTTCTGTCTATCAGGATCACGTGTTACTACTCCGTAGTTCCATAGGATTGGATGATCAGAGTCATACCCCAGTTTTCGAGTACTTCCGGTGTAGTATGTTTAGTAATATCTCAGAACCTTGAGTGGTGATGTTGAGTTGTTGTACTACCCCATTTTAGCAGGATGTCTCATTCTGAGCATTTTACTGCCGTTATGCTGCCGGAATTGCCCTAGGAGTTCGAGAGTTACTAAATTCTTTGTCCTACATTTTTCAGTCTATAGTTGATGTTGATTCCGTCCTTGGTTTCGTTTCTCAGGATGTCACCAGTTAAGCGAAGTTCTGTTGCTTGTAGCTAGAACCACGGAGATGGTAGGGATGAGGATCCTCCCGACCAGCCTTCATTGCAGAGTTTATGTTAGAGATGGAGAGGAACAAGAGTGAGTCTAACCGCTTGTTGGCACGTATCGAGGAGAACATCGCACAACAGTTCAAAGGGTCTGCAACCATTCATGACTTCATTCGCTTGCACCCACCTAACTTTCATCACTCCATCGAGCCACTCGATGCAGATGACTGGCTCCGTTGTATCACACGCAAGCTCCGTTCTGCGAACGTAGCTGAAAGTGACAAGGTCACCTATGTTGCATACCACCTGGAAGGTCATGCTAGTCTTTGGTGGCAGAACTATGAGGCTATGCTTCCAGCTGGCTAGATTCCTACCTGGAGGGATTTCACTTCTTTTCGCGAGCATCACATTCCTGAAGCCCTCATCGATCGCAAGAGAGAAGAGTTCTGTAGTTTCACCCAGAGTAAAATGGTTGTTGATGCTTACAGCAGAGAGTTTGAGAACCTCGCCCGTTATGCCACAGAAGAGGTGTCCACGGACGCCAAGAAGCAGGCTAGGTTTCGGAAGGGTCTCAACCCCAAGTTGCGTCGTGATCTCCACTTACATCATTGTGATACATTCCAAGCTCTTGTGAACAAGGCCATTAATGCAAAGACAGCTCAGCTCACTTACGAGGAGTCTCGTAAGCACACCCGTGAGTTGGGATCTTCTTCCGGTTCTAGATCTCAGAAGCGCCGGATTTGGATTCCGAACTCTGCTCTTCCACCTGGATATTCACCGAGGTCTTCCCATGTGGCACCTCATCCAGTTCAGCAGTATGCTCCACCCAAGCCTGTTGGTAGACCCCTTGTCAATGCGGGTCCACGTCCTACTTCAGGGACTTGCTTCACATGCGGAGAGCCAGGACACTATGCACGTGACTGCTCTCAGACCAGTTATGCTCCACCCCAGCCTGAGAAGACTGTTGGCTGTGTTAAGCCATCAAGCAAGACGATCAGTGTCAAGTCAGCTCCCACTGAACGTGGACGTGTGCATCACGTCTCAGCTAAAGACGCTCATGATGATCCGGATGTCGTTCTTGGTACACTCCTTGTCAATTGCCATCCCGCCTCAGTTCTATTTGATACTGGAGCATCTCATTCTTTCATTTCTGAAAGCTATGCTAACTTGCACAACATATCATTTTGTGATATGCCCTCTCCACTAGTCATTCAAACCCCTGGATCCAAATGGCAAACTTCTAGTGTAAGCCATGGTAATGAAATCCTTGTTGACAGACTTGTATTCCTTGCCTCACTTATAGCCCTCAAGTCTTCAGATATTAACATCATCTTGGGTACGGACTGGATGACAGCTCATCATGCCAAGATTGATTGTTACACCAGGTCTGTTCAGCTTACACACCCATCTGGCAAGATAGTCACTGTCTCCACTAGAGTTGCAAAGCGACAACTCTATTCTCTTAATGCCAGCCCTCTTCCAGACCTTGAAGATATCCCGGTAGTCCGTGACTTTCCGGATGTCTTTCCCGAGGAACTGCCAGGTATTCCACAGCGACGAGATGTAGAGTTCATCATAGATCTTATCCGAGAACAGCTCCAATCTCTAGGAGACCTTATAAGATGGCACCCTTAGAACTAGCCGAGCTTAAGAAACAACTTGATGAGTCCTTGCAAAAGGGTTTCATCCGTCCTAGTTCTTCTCCTTGGGCTTGCCCCGTCCTCTTCGTCAAGAAGAAGGATGGTACGGACGGATGGTTGTAGATTATCGTCCCATTAATTTGGTCACGATAAAGAACAAGTATCCGCTCCCGGGATCAACGACTTGTATGATCAGCTCGCTGGATCCTCGATCTTTTCAAGATGGATTTGAGGTTAGGCTACCACCAAATCAAGATCGAAGCGGGGACATCCCCAAGACAGCCTTTGTCACTCGTTATGGCGATCTGAGTACACCGTCATGTCCTTTGGTCTAACCAACGCTCCAGCTACATTCTCCCGCTTGATGAACTCGATCTTCATGGAGTACTTAGATAAATTTGTCGTGGTTTACCTCGATGATATTCTTATTTACTCGAAGAACGAGGAAGAGCATGCCGAACATCTTAGACTTGTGTTAGAAAAACTCAGAGAGCACCGCCTTTATGCCAAGTTCTCCAAGTGTGAATTTTGGTTGCCAGAAGTGACCTACCTAGGCCACGTAATCTCTGGTAAGGGCATTGCTGTCAATCCCGAGAGAGTTCAGGCCGTTCTTGATTGGACTCCACCTGAAACCGTTAAACAAGTTAGGAGTTTCCTTGGTCTAGCCAGCTATTGTCGCCGCTTTGTTGAAAACTTCTCCAAAGTAGCTAAACCCCTCACGGAACTTCTCAAGAAAGATAAAAAGTTTGAGTGGTCCCCACAGTGTGAGTACAGTTTTCAGGAACTGAAAAGACGCCTGACTTCTGCTCCCATACTTGTGCCACCGGATTTCACTAAAGACTTTATTATCTCTGCGGCGCCTCACGACAAGGACTAGGTTGCATTCTTATGCAGGATCGTCATGTGATTGCCTATGCATCTCGTCAGTTGCATCCACATGAGGAGAATTATCCTACACATGATCTAGAGCTTGCAGCCGTAGTCTATGCACTCAAGACCTGGCGACACTACCTTCTTGGTAAACGTTGCGAGATCTACACCGATCACCAGAGTCTCAAGTATATCTTCACCCAACCAGATTTGAACCTTAGGCAAAGGCGATGGTTGGAGTTGATCTCAGATTATGATCTAGGGATTACCTACACCCGAGCAAAGCTAATGTCATGGCTGATGCGCTAAGTCGTAAATCCTATTGCAACAATCTCATGTTGCAGCAGGGTCAACCACTTCTCCATGAGGAATTCTGTAAGCTTAACCTTCACATTGCTCCTCACAGTTCCTTTCTACCTTGGTGGCGAAACCTACTCTTGTGGATCATATCATAGAAGGCCAGAAGCATGATACGGGGATTACCCGGATCAAGAGAAACATTACCAAGGGTATTGCTGGTAGCTTCTCTATAGATGATCGAGGTGTCGTTTTCTTTGGGAACCGCCTGGTGGTCCCCAAGAAGCAACATCTTGACAATTGATTCTTAAGGAGGCGATGAATCTCCTCTCACGATTCATCCCGGTAGTACTAAGATGTATCGGGACCTCGCCGAGAGGTTACGGTGGACTAGGATGAAGAGAGAAATCGCCGACTTCGTTGCCAATTGTGGCGTTTGTCGTCGTGTTAGGGCAGAGCACCAAAGGCCTGCTGGCACCCTTCAGCCTTTAGCTATTCTCGAGTGGAAATGGGATAAAGTTAGTATGGACTTCATCACCGGCTTTCCCAGGACCAAGAAAGGGAATAATGCTATCTTCGTAGTCATTGATCGTCTCTCCAAAGTGGCGCACTTCCTACCTGTTCGAGAGAGTATCACTGCTAGTCAGCTCGCTGACTTATATATCTCTCGAATAGTTTCACTTCATGGTGTTCCACTAGAGATCAATTCAGATCGTGGCAGTCTTTTCACCTCTCATTTCTGGGAGAGTTTCCAAACTGCCATGGGAACCCATCTTTCCTTCAGTACCGCTTTCCACCCTCAGTCGAGTGGTCAGGTGGAAAGGGTCAACCAAATTCTCGAAGACATGCTTAGAGCTTGCGTTATCTCATTCGGTATGGATTGGGAGAAATGTCTTCCTTTCGCCGAGTTTGCTTATAACAACAGCTATCAATCCAGCCTCAAGAAAGCTCCTTTTGAGGTTCTCTATGGACGAAGATGTCGAACACCTTTGAACTGGTCAGAAACCGGTGAAAGACAATTCTTTGGACGGACATGATCCGGAGGCGAAGAGCAAGTTCGCATCATTAGTGAGAATTTGAAAACAGCCCAATCTCGTCAAAGAGCCAATATGACCGTCGTCATAGGGAAGTGGCTTATGAAGTTGGCGACAAGGCTTACCTTGAGTTACTCCTCTAAAGGGTACCCATCGATTCGATATCAAGGGCAAGTTGGCTCCTCGTTACATTGGTCCCTTTCGCATTCTCGCTAAGCGAGGAGAGGTTGCCTACCAGTTGGAACTACCCCACATCTTTCTCGAGTTCATGATGTCTTCCCGTCTCTCAACTCAGGCGTTGCTTCTCGGATCCCATCCATGGAGTGGACCACAAGCGCTTGATCTCCAAGATAACCTCACATACCGAGAGTACCGGTTCGCATTCTTGATCAAGCGAGGCGTGTTACCCGACGTCGAAACATCAAGTTTCTCAAGGTTCAGTGGTCTCATCATTCCGAGAGAAGCTACTTGGGAGCGAGAAGATCGTCTTCATTGGAGTACCCGCTTTCTTTCCATCGACCCACAGAATCTCGGGGCGAGATTCTTTCAAGTGAGGGTGAGTTGTCACATCCTAGTTCGGTATGACCTAGACTAGCTAGTCATTTGTGCATCATGTTTAAATTCCATTTAATATTGAAATGAGGATTTGTGAAACCCTCAGAATCATTTTTGGAAATGACCCAAATAAAAATTGCTTCAATTTGGCCCAAGAAAATGTTCATGTTTTCTCTAAAAATATTGGTCGAGGTAAAATTCCAACTAATATTTTTGGAGCTCATAAGTATTTATTTTGGCCATTTGGAATTAATGCATAAATATTTGCATTGGATATATATTTGTTATATATATAATATATGTCCGAAAATTATGCCATTTGTTGAGGAGCTCTGGAATAATATAGTTAGCTCCTGCAAAATTTGGCATAAGGAAATAAAATGATTTAGTATTTTAATTAAATCAAAACAAATGTCGAGAAAATAGAAAAAAATAAAGGAAAACCTTACAGCACTTAGCTTCTATGCTGGCCCAGCTCATGTGCGGCCTGGCCGGCCCAGCTGGCCAGCCCAGCCCATCTGGGCCCCCTCCTCTGTCGTCTTCCTCCCGGCAGGAGGGCAGGCGTGCGTGCCCGGCCGCACGCCAAGCGCCCGCGCCACCTCCTCCCTCCCTGCTTGCCTCCTCCCCCTCTCGCCCGCTCTGGATGGCCCGGACGGCGCCACGCCACCCAGAACTCACTCACTCTCCCAGTCCTCTCCCTCCTCTCTCGCCTCCCTCTGGCCTTGCTCCCAGAGCCCGCCGCTGCCGCCACGCGCGCTCCCTGCCGTCCCCTCGCCCCCGTGGAGTCCACGAGCCCGCCCGATTCCCTCGTCCTCTCCGTCAAGCCACAAGGCGCGGGCGCCCGTGGAGCCGTTGCCGTCGCCGTCTTCGTCTCCGTCGCGGGAGATCCCCTCCGCCCTTCTGACCGCCCGGTTCCTCCCGACCTCGCCCGACCCGTTAAATCGTGACCGCTGTGAGCTGCTGCTCCTTCTCCCCCTCTCCGTTCTCGCCCTCGCACACCGCAGCCGCATCCCCGCTCGCGCCCGACTCCGGCCGCCGCCCCGAGCTCCGCTCCGGCGAGCTCCGGCGCCCCCGCAGCCCCCCACCAGCTCCCCTGGTTGCGGACGACGACGGGCTACGCCCCGGTGGTCTTCGTGCGACCAGACGCCCCTTGTAGCGCAAGTCCGGTGAGTCGCCGCCGCGCTATTGGTTGCCGCCGGCCAGAACTCCGCGGGCTGACGTGGTTTTTCTAATTAGGCACTAACCCCACCTACTGACACTGACAGTGGGCCCGGCGCCCACTAATCCTGATTAGACCAAAGAAACCCCCCTGTTAACTAACTGAGTCACTGACGTGTGGACCCCACACGTCAGGTTTGACCTGGTCAGCACCGTTGACTTGCTGACGCAAGCATGACGCAGTGCTGACGCAATTATTTATTTTCTGGATTTAAATTAAATCAGGAAATTCCAGAAAATGTTTCAAACTTCAAAAAATCATAGAAATTCAACCGTAACTCAGATTGAAATAATTTATATATGAAAAATTATCAGAAAAATGCAATCTATCCATCTGTACCAGTTTCATGCATGAAAAACCAAGTTATACCTGCTGTATAAGTGAAAACATGTAAATGGCATATATAAGAGCTTAACTTGGAGTTGCATTTGAATTCTTGTTTCAAATGGACTTCATTCAAATTGAATACTAGTTGCATTAGCTCAAACAACATCACATCTACATGCCATGTTCATGCATCATAATGTTGCATATGATTGTGTATTGATTGTCGGCACCGTTCCTTCTCGATAGGTCCTGCTCCGGAGACGTTCCAGAGTACCTGTCTGTGAAGCAGTGCCCTCCTTGTTGATTTACCAGGCAAGCAAAACCCCTTGTTCATTCCGATACAATCCTACTCTCTCGCTCCTGCTCTCAGTTATTGCATTAGGACAACAACGATTCATCTGCTACTTTGTGCTGCGGTAGTTGAACCCATTCCTCTGCATGACTGTCATTGCCACGATAAATAGTTGAAACCCACTAGCATGTGTAGGAGTTGATTGAGCCATGTTGTGTTCCTACCATGCTATGCCTGCTATTGCTTAGAGTTGTGTCGGTCTGATTCATTGGGAATGAATTGGAGTGTTACGATATGTTACGATCTTTGAGAGTGAAGTGTGTGAACACGATTTGGTAAAGGTAGCGGTGAGAGGCCATGTAGGAGTACATGGTGGGTTGTCTCCTTTGGAACCGTCCTTAAGCACTTGAGTTCTATGTATGTTGTCCAATGACTCGATACTACCACACATTGGGTTCGGTAACTCGACCCTCTCGACTTATTAACCAACTTGATCTCTGTCCGAGAGTCGCAACTAGTTTACGGTGTTTGTAGGTAGTGCTATTTTTCTACCAAGTGGCACCCGGCGGGTGGGCTTAGGACAGACTAGGCACATGTGGCACGGTGTACCAAGTGGCACCGGATGGTGGGCTTGGGAACCCTGCTCACATCGTTTGGGGCCGTGGCGACACCCGGCGGATCTCCTTGCGGATGGAACCGAATAGGCGATAAACCTGGCTAGAGTCTTGTGTGGTTAGTCGGTCGTGGCCGACACCCTCGCCAGAGCTTCCGCTTGAAGGTTGCGAGATACATGGCGTGTATATGGCGGTAAGTGGCGAGGCGTGTGTGAAGAAGTACACCCTGCAGGGTTATCATGATCTATTGAATAGCCGTGTCCTCGGTTATGGACTTCTTGGATGCTTCGTGGTACATAGACAACTTGAAGTGGATAATCTAAAATGCTCAAGACAAGTGTGAGTGCTATGGATGGCCTTCTCGTATGGAGACGGGGATGAATCCATAGTAGTGTATTGATGTGGTGACTAGTGGACTCGTGTGCGCCATATCACCTCAGGAAGTTCTGGTAGTCGTAGAACAGGATAGCCACAGAGTCAAAGCTGGCTTGCTGCAACTAAACCCCACATTACCTCTTGATACAAATGCATGTATAATAGGAACTGATGTAAGTCTTGCGGAGTACCTTTGTACTCACGTTGCTTTATTTATGCTTTTGCAGCGGAGATTTCAGTCTTTCTAGTAGTTCCTCTTGGACTTCGATGAGTAGCTTGTTACCTCAGCTACGATCTTGTACCTTGGGAGGGTCTTGTAGATAGTCAGGCTTCTCAGCCTTTTTCTTTTGTAGTTGTCTGTACTCAGACATGTAATGCTTCCGCTTGCTGCTTGTATGCTCTGAATGATGGGTCATGTGACCCCTGTTTGTATTTAATGCTATGTGGCTCTTCTGAGCCTTTACCTATATGAGTTTGCGTTATGTTGTGATGCCATGTTGTACAGCACATACTTGCATGTTATGCGTACGTGTAACTTGTATTGCTATGTGTGGGATCCAACAACCTAGTTGTTTATCCTTGGTAGCCTCTCTTATGGGAAATGTAGTCTCGTGCTTCGGCGATAGTAGTCCGCTACAGCCCGGTTCACGAGTCCTGCTAGCCCACACTACTGCTTGGACACTTGACTGGCGGCATGTGTTTCACTTCGTCCCTATGTCTGTCCCTTGAAATGTCACGGTGATATTCGAGTCCTGCCTAGCCTGCTACAGCCGGGATACGGAGTCCTGTTAGCCAGTGCTACAGCCAATTCATCGTTGATGACCGACATGCTCGATGTGATTCATGTATGCCTGTCCCCATAGGTTAGTGCCACTTTGGGTTCACGACTAGTCATGTCGGCCGGGTTCTCTGTCATATGGATGCTAGCGACACTATCATATCGTGAGCCAAAAGGCATAAGCGGTCCATGGCCATGGTAAGGCGACACCCGTGGGAATACCGTGCGTGAGGCCGCAAAGTGATATGATGTGTTACATGCTAGATCGGTGTGACTTAGGATCGGGGTCCCGACACTAGGGTAGGGTCATAGACCTGCCCAAAGGTACCCTCCCCAAGGACACTCGCGAAAGAAGCGGCCTTCCAGTCGACCTGGTAGGTTTCCACTCGACAGATTCGAAGACACTCGACCATGAAGACCCACTCGACCACCAGGAGTCCAAGAGCCACTCGGTGTCCAAACGGTCTGTAGTTATATAGTCTTTATGGCCATAATGACACTTTATGTAAGGCGTTACCAGTAACGCTTAGCCTTAACGTACCTTAAACCCTCCGTTACGTGGGCTGGCTGGGGTCCTGGTGCACTCTATATAAGCCACCCCCCTCCACAGGTAGAAGGGTTCGCACCCCTGTAACACATACGCATATAATCCGGTCGACCGCCTCCGGGCTCCGAGACGTAGGGCTGTTACTTCCTCCGAGAAGGGCCTGAACTCATAAATCCCTTGCGTATACAACTACTCCATAGCTAGGATCTTGCCTCTCCATTCCTACCCCCCATTCTACTGCCAGACTTAGAACCACGACAGTTGGCGCCCACCGTGGGGCTGGTGTTCTAGCAATTTGTTGGTGAAGTTGGGATTCTTTTGATCTCCTACATCATGGTTTCAGGTGGAGTTATGGTGAGGGCACGAGATCCGTCTCGGTCGCTCACGTTAAATGCGCCGACGACTCCGCTTAACCAGGAGGCTCCACTCGGCGTGGGCCGCGCTCCCGTCCGTGAGCGCGCACTTTCAGCGTGTGTCTGCGGCGTCCTCCTGCGGCAACCATCGACCCAGTATGGGTCGGCTCCTGTGCCGTCCTTGCCCCAGTCTCCCGCTGGAGCAAGCGTTTCGGTCGGTCGAGGCTTCAGCGGTGGGTGAGGCATGCGGTGGCCCGTCAGTCGGCCACCCCCCAAGTCGCGGCGATCGAGCCCGACGAATCTCTCTATGGCCTGTTCGGTGGCTCCGCGAGATGCGTCCGAATGCGATAGCGATGACCCGGCAGCGAGAGGTTACGATGGTCAATGGACCACGCGGTCCCCAGTTCACCCGCCAGCGGAGGTGGCGGTGGAGGCGATCGGAGCAGGCTCATGAAGAGTACCTGCCGAGCCCCTCACTTCGCTTCGGAGGGAGGAGCTTCACCGTCGGAACATGGATCGCTTCACACTCCTATTGTTGGAGAAACCCCGAGGCTCGTGCCTTGGAGGATGCGCAACAGCCAACCTAGCTGGCGCACTCGATTGGAGAACCTTTAGCGAGTACTCGGCGGCGCCGCGACCAAGGGTTCCGAATCGATCGGCGTCGGCTCTTCCACCGCCAACTCAGGTATATCGAACTCGATCCAGAATTTAGCAGCTGCCGCCCGTATAGCGAGTGAATTCAGCCTTCGATCGGGCGGGTAGAGGTTTGCTACAAATCAGAGATCTGCTCCGGGTGGCAGGAGACCAAAACTCAGTCATATCACAGTCGCGGAACAAGATTCACAGCCGATCCGTCGCTGCGAATTCAGTCCAGTCGGCCCATAGTCCGAGATCGCCCCCGAGGCGTGAGGAATGTGGGGGCTGGCGTGATGATCAGTACAAGAGCCGCGAGTAGTATGAGCACCGATTCGATCACAATGATCGACGTCGAGTGCCCACTCCTCCCAAAGGGGTGGATCATACGCTCCTCGGCAGCGGGGCGACGAGCGCTTGACCACGTCTTTGGCGAAGAGTTCGATCGACCCGAGGAACTAGGCTTTGACGCGAGATCTATTACCGTTCAAGGTTTGGTCAGCGAGACAGAGCTCACCGAGGCGGCCATGACAGAGATGTTCCCTCCAGCAGCGAGTTCATGTCTCGGGGCGAGTGTTTAGCGAGCCATCGAGCCGCGGTGATTCCTCCCAACTTCAGGTTGGCGATGGAGTCGATAAGTTCACGGTGAATCCAAGCGACACTTGGCTTGAAGATTACCGAGTGGCTGTTCAGATCGGCGGCTTAGCGATGAGGTAGCCATGAAGCATTTGCCTCTTATGTTGGAGAGTTCAGCGGGCGTGGTTGAATCGATTAGCACCAGCAATATTTACACTTGGGAAGATCTTGCCGAGTGTTTGTCGGACATTTGAAGGACTTGCAAATGACCAGCAGGGTTGACGAGTTGCGATCGTGTGTGCGAAGTCGAGTGAAACTTTGAGAGATTATATCCAGAGATGGATCACTTTGCACCACACAGTTGAGATTGTATCGATCACCGGCGATCTATGCCTTCAAAGAAGATGCCAAACGAGAGTTGAGTTTGAAATTGGTCGAACCGGAGATATGACCACAGAGTCGGATGATGGAGATTGCCACCAAGTATGCAAATGGTGAAGAAGAGGATCGGCTCGGAGTGGTAAATACAAATCGGCCGCTAATGAGGCGGCGGAGAAATTCCTGTCGGAGCGAGCGCAAAGCCGAGCCAGCTGCTCCGGAGAGGCCTTGGCTGTGACCCGGGGAAAGTTCAAAGAAACCCAAGGGTCCTTGGAATCCCAAGAAGGTGAAAGACCAGGATGGAAATGGCGTGTTGGATTTGCCATGTCACATCCACGAAGAAAGATGAAGAGGTAAACTCATTTACCCGAAACATACCACTCGGCGATGTCGGCTCTTGATTCAGCAGTTTCAAGGAAACAGCCCAAGGATAAGGATAAGGAGGCGGACAAAGTTGAGGACAAAGATGACAGCGATGATGGATATCCCGGTCAATTCCACCTGATGATTTTCTTGGCGTTGAAAGCAAAAAGTCGATTGAAGGTTATCAATCGGAAGTGAACATGGTCGCTCGGCGATGCCCGATTATCTGAAATGATCCCATCCCCCATCACATTCGACCAGTCCGATCACCCGCGCACATTGCCACCCCCAGGAGGCAAGCATTGGTGGTCGACCCGATCGTCGAAGGCACTCGACAGACCAAAGTTCGATGGATGGTGGTAGTGGCTTGAACATATTGTGCAGAGGCGTTGAAAGGGATGGGCATTCGATGTCGGACTCGATTACCGATAACATGAGCTTCCACGGGTCATTCACGGAAAGAAAGCTGAGTCACTCGGCCAAATTGCTCTTGATGTAGTTTTGGTGATTGAAGCATTTCCGGAAAGAAAAGTTGACCTTTGAGTCGTGGATTTCCATAAGCGCTAATCACGCTATTGCAGGAAGGCCAGCATATGCGTTTCATGGCCCGACCATGTTACGTGTATCTTAAGCTGAAGATGCCTGGTCCCAAGGGCGTGATCACTGTTACGGGCAACCGGAAGAAGGCGGAAGAGTGCTTCCAGAAGGGCTCTAAGATTGCCGATGCTCAGTTGGCAGTGGTAGAGCTACAAGAGTATCAAAAAACTGCAGATCCGAGTGATTTGTTGCGAGCTAAGAAGCCCGCTACGGAGTCATCATTCCAGTCGACCGGTGAGACAAAACAGGTTCACATTCACCCGACTGATCCCAGTGCTGCTCCGACCAACATCTCAACAACACTCGACTCAAAATTGGAAGAAGCGCTCATCCAGTTCCTCCGTGAGAATTGGGACATCTTTGCATGGAAGCCTGCTGACATGTCGGGTGTTCCCAGGGAGCTGGTTGAGCACCTCTTATGAGTCGACCCAAAAGTCAAACCGGTTAAAGAATATCTTCGGCGGTCCGCTGTCCAGAAGAGAAAGGCCATTGGCGAAGAGGTGGCTCGGCTCTTAGCGGCAGAGTTCATCCGAGAGATCTACCACTCCGAGTGGCTCGCCAATGTCGTCATGGTCCCCAAGAAGGACAAGTCGTTGCGCATGTGCATCGATTTCAAGCATATCAATCGGGCCTGCCCGAAAGATCATTTCCCTCTTCCTCGCATTGACTAAATAGTCGACTCAACTGCGGGATGTGAGAGGCTGTCTTTTTTAGACGCCTATTCCGGGTACCATCAGATCCGTCTGTATGGACTTGATGAGATCAAAACAGCGTTCATCACTCCATTCGGGTGCTTCTGTTATGTCACCATGCCATTCGGTCTCAAGAATGCCGGAGCCACATTCATGAGGATGATTCAGAAGTGTTTGCTCACTCAAATCAGTCGGAATGTGGAAGTGTACATGGCTGATATAGTGCTCAAGTCACGAAAGGGTTCCGACCTGTTGACTGACCTTGCTGAAACATTTGCCAATCTCAGGAGGTATGATATCAAGCTAACCCATCAAAGTGCACATTTGGAGTTCTGGTGGAAAGTTACTCGGTTTTCTCGTTTCCGGCGAGGAATCGATGCTAACCCGAAAAGGTTGGCACTATACTCGAATGAAGCGCCATGTCTTGGCGTGCCACGATGTCGAAGCTTCTTGGATGCTTGGCGCTTTAAGTCGATTCATCTCTCGCCTCAGTGAAAAGGCATTGCCTCTTTACCGACTGATGAAGAAGTCGAGACAAGTTCGAGTGGACTCCAGAAGCTGATGCAGCGTTTGCAGAGCTAAAAGCTACGCTCTCCACCAACCGGTGCTTGCTGCTCCTATCAGCAAAGAGCCTTTGTTGCTTTACATTGCAGCCACTGGACAAGTTGTCAGTACCGTACTTACGGTCGAGCGGGAAGAAGAAGCAAAAGTGTCGGTGTCAAAACCGGCGGATCTCGGGTAGGGGGTCCCGAACTGTGCGTCTAGGCGGATGGTAACAGGAGACAAGGGACACGATGTTTTACCCAGGTTCGGGCCCTCTTGATGGAGGTAAAACCCTACGTCCTGCTTGATTGATATTGATATTGTGGATGTTTACAAGAGTGGATCTACCACGAGATCAAGGAGGTTAAACCCTAGAAGCTAGCCTATGGTATGATTGTAAGGGTTGTTGATGTTGTGTCCTACGGACTAGAGCCATCCGGTTTATATAGACACCGGAGAGGGCTAGGGTTACATAGAGTCGGTTACAATGGTAGGAGATCTACATATCCGTATCGCCAAGCTTGCCTTCCACGCCAAGGAAAGTCCCATCCGGACACGGGGCGAAGTCTTCAATCTTGTATCTTCATAGTCTTGGAGTCCGGTCGATGATGATAGTCCGGCCGATGATAGTCCGACCGATGATAGTCCGGTCGATGATGGTAGTCCGGCTATCCGGACACCCCCTAATCCGGGACTCCCTCAGTAGCCCCCGAACCAGGCTTCAATGACGATAAGTCCAGCATGTGTGTAGTCTTGGCGTTGCAAAGCGGGTTCTCCTTCAAGTTCTACGTACCTGCGAGCAGTGTCCAGCTTCCTCATCAATGTTGCGTCTCGGCTTCCGCGCCCAATAATGGCCTTCTTCCGCGCGTCGCCTGACGTGAAAAGCCAGGTGTCTTTTATGTTTTACCCCTAGTTGTGCGAATAATCTGCCTATAAGGGAGGCAAGAATCCAGATCAAATTACCATCTTCCTCCATAAATACTCATCGGGCGCTTTCGACCAAGAATCCATTCCATCATGGACCGTCAGCGCGGCTCCTCTTCTCGCGCTCCCAGCCCTTTGCGGGAGATTGGAGGAGATGCTGCATTCCGCTGTGAGCTGGTGAAGCTCAAATGGGGATATCTCCTCCGGCCTTCATGGTTCGGTTCGAGCCGGGCTGGCCACCTACAAAGGTGGGAAGCAAGCGGAGGTTACCCCAAATCCCAACAAAGGGGTGGGTATGCTTCATCCCCTATCGATAAGGGGCTCGGTTTCCTGTACATCCATTCCTCGGCGGGCTCCTGGAGTTCTCGGACTCCAGCTTCATCACCTCACGCCCGCCTCAATCCTGCATATTGCGGGTTCGTAGCTCTTCTGCGAGCTATTCCTGGGCGTCGAGCCCCACTTGGCGCTGTGGAAGAGGTTGTTCTGCCTTGTACCCGCTCTCACGAGGGGTCCATATATCAAGTGGGCGGCGCCAAAATATGGCGCATTGCGGGACGGATATCCATCCGGAACCCCTAAGAAAAGCGCTGAAGACTGGCCTTGAATGGTTTTATATAGAAGGCGCTCCATTGCGGACCCTGTTGGATCGGCCTCCGGAGTTCAGCAATGCTCCTCTGAAGAAAGCGCCTTAGTTGGCGTCCATGAGCCCCAATTGGAGGAAGACAAGAGCGTCCATTATTTGATGGGCGAATAAGGTTCTTGGCCCATGCGGGTTGACCATGATTGAGTCATGGCAACATGCATTATCTGAGGGGGTGCAGCCACTACAATGTGAGGTCACCCATGTGGGATTTCAGCGGGAGGGCGATGCCACCCGTCATGGCATAAAGGGCGGATTGGCCGAGGACCTCGTGGCGATCCTGTCCGGCCTGTATAAGGGGAGAAGGAGGATTTCCTTGGACGAACCCGTTAAATGGGTTCTCCATGAATAATCCCGGCCTTGGGTAGCGAACACTCGTGCCGACCCGTGCCTTTTGAAACTTAAGTTTCTTATATTGTGTTCTTCTTTCGGCGCAGGAACTGCGCCGGACCGTGGAGGACATGCTAAGTCCGCTCCGCAGCCCGAGGATCCGGAGAGATCCGGGATCCGGCCTCCGAAGAGGATCCGGACATAAAGGTGGAGCTAATCGGCGGGGTGTTCCACCAGCTCAGCATGGACAATGCTTTGAGTCGCCATAACGGCCGACTACCGGACTATATCCGGCTTCCCGGTGATTGCGGCGAAGCCACGACACGTCATTCCTTCCTTGCTCATTTCGACCACCGTATATGATGGCGCTGTGCAGGAGGCGCCCCTAGAGGCGAAGCGAGCCAGCGGTGGCTGACCAACAAAGGCGAGTCCGGACGATAGGCGGAAGAGGGCGGCGCAGATCACTGAAGCGTCGCCGCAAAGGTGTAGCTTCACAATTCATTATTTGAAACAGCGTTCCTAGGAAGCGTTTGAGTGCTCGTGACTTTTATAGGGATAAAAGCGTCCGCGGACTGCGGGCGTGGAGGTTGCCAATCCAACCTCTACCAGCCGAGGCTCCCTTTTTGGTCGGGAGGGGGAGGCGGCGCAAAGCGCGAGCGGACGTTCCTCGACGGAGGATGCCGACAGACTATCCGCCACCAAGTCGAGGTGGAAGTGCCACTGAATCATAGGCGCCCGCGAACAGTATTCGTGATGCGTGCTTCTCCCCGAGGCGTTGAATGCCTTTAACACGGGGCGCGCACCTTCGTGCTGCTCAAGATGGTTTTACGAGCCGCGAGCGGTATGTAAAAAGACATCTGGTAAGAGAATTTAATAGTTATATATGCGGTAGCCCCGAGACTTAAAGTAGTTATATTAACTGATTTAAGGATCATATAAACGTAGGATCTTACCGAGAAGAATACCCAACTGTCTCGGGAGCTGCAAGAGTGCAAGGCCCAACTTGAGGCCGCACTTTACAGCGCGAGGAGGAAGCAGGGGACCTCTCCACAGTAGCGCATTATTTTAGAAAGATAAGTAGCGTTTGGCCTTTGCGCAAGTCTGAAAGAAAAATGGCGTTGCGGTGCTGCGGACAAGATCCGGACAGGCAAGAACCTGCGCCAACTAAAGGCGGCGAGAGGTGCTGCATAAGGTGCAGCATGAAAGAACAAGCTCCAGGATGCCCATGCCCAGCTTGGAGAAGAGCTGAAAGGCGTTCGGGCGAGCTGTCGGGCTCCGTTAAGGAGAATCGGCGGCTTCGTCGCGGCATATATAGTAAGTGCTTGGCGAACTCCTTTGAAAAGAAGAGTTGGCGAGGAAGTCAATTGACAGAATATATGCGGTATGCTCACAGGTGCGCCTGCGGAGAGATGCCGTATCAGCGGGTGATCAACTTCGGTTGTTGCAACTGATCGAGCGAGTTGGCGGGCAATGGCGGCGTCATCCGGGCTTTATGGCCAGCCTTCTCCTTGCCGATGGTCTTGGGGAGCTTGCGGAGAAGCTGCGAGAGTCTTGGCAGCGCTTCCATTTATGGAAGATTCGGCCTGCCGCCAAGGTGCCGAGGAGGCTGGGCCATGGTAAAGGCAGCGGTACAAGGCGGATCCCAACCACATGGCGAAGTCGGACTGTGGGGCCCGATGGGAAGGAGATCCTGTGAGTTTAGTATATGGCCAAGTGGAGTTGGCGCTAAATTTTCCCAACAGGACTGTAAATTAGACAACTTTGTTAGGCAGGATTGAGGAAGAATACAATCGAGTCGATTTGACAATGTATTATAAAATGACATATAAAATGCCTTCTAGCGGATTGTAGATCGTTTGTCTTTGCCGACCTTTTAACCCGACCTCGGGACCCTAGAGTCCGGTGTGTCGAATACCTTCTCGGTTATGAAACAACGGGGTATGCATGGAGACCAGGCGTAGGGGTCATCGGTGCTTTATCGGACAAGTGCCCAACTAGTTATGTTATATTACATGGGTAGTAAAAACATCTTCGGGAGAATAGTTCCGTTAAGGGTTCCTTTCCTCTGGGGTGGCATGCCCTAAAGTGCATGTCGGACTGCGAAAAAAGCAGAAAAACATCTGGGGGCAGATAAATAAGTGGATAAAAATCATCTTTTAAGTCACCGACCGAATATTCCCTTAAACGCTAGCTTTCGGCTTCACCCGATCTGAGGTACACATCCGGCTGACCGGCGATAACAATCGCGAGAGGTGCTCCTTTACCTCCTAGCGAACAATCGGGAACGTAGGGGTAAGCACAGGAGCCGAGCAACCCAACTTGCCAAAACTTAAGTCATATCGATGCATATAATGGTGAATAAAAGGTACATGTGGAGGCTTGACACATGTCTGGGCAAGCCCGTATAATTAAGCTTACGGTAAAGAAGCCCCGAATATAATGAGTGCGGATAGCACATCAATTCTGTGACGTTAGCATAGTAGGCCCTTTAAGGCTTGGATGAATAGGGTTGAGAAGAAAAAGATAAACAAAAGGCAGCTGAAGTAAAAAAAAAAATTGATTGGGCCGGAAGGGCGAACTCTTAGTCGGCGCTAGGCATAGAATCGTCGGAGGCGGGCTGCGTTCCATGGGTTCGGCTCGAGTCGGTTATCCGATGCATTTTGTAGAAGATGCGCTCCGCGGTCAGGACTTGATCGATGATGAAGGGCCTTCCCATTTGGGCTTGAGCTTGTCCTTTTCTTGTCCGGAGCGTAGAACCAGTTCGCCAGCGTTGTAAGTCTTGGCCCGTACTTCTCCTTTGATATCTTGAGCCTGCTGCTGATAGAATGCGGAGCGAGCCTTGGCGACGTCGCGCTCTTCCTCAATGCGTCCAAGCTGTCCTGCCGATCCAACTCGGCTTCTCTTTCTTCGTACATGCGCTTTTCGAGGTGAGTCATGAATGATGTCGCGAGGCAAAACTGCTTGCGCCGTATACCATAAAAATGGTGTGAATCCGGTAATGCGGTTGGGCGTTGTCCGCAGCCCCAGTCTGGTCGAGCTCCTCTACCCGGTCGTGTCAGATTTCGTGAGGACCGCACTAGTGCGGGTTTGATGCGCTCATTATTAGACCATTTGCTCGTTCCACTTGACCGTTGGTTTGAGGATGATAGGCTGAAGCGTAATCGAGCTTGATGCCCATATTTTTGCACCATGATTTAACCTCATCGGCGGTGAAGTTAGTGCCGTTATCGGTGATGATTTTGTGGGGACACCATAGCGGTGTACTACCCGGATATAAAGTCTATCACTGGTCCGGACTCTGCCGTTTTAAGCGGCTTGGCCTCTATCCATTTGGTGAATTTATCCACCATGACCAATAGGTACCTTTGCTTGTGGGTTCCCCCTTTAAGTGGTCCAACCATGTCAAGCCCCGGACATGACGGCCAGGTAATGGGTATAGTTTTGAGGCGGTGGGTGGCATATAGCTCTGATTAGCAAAGAGCGACAACCGGCGCATCTTTGGACTAAGTCTGAGCATCTGCTCGGGCCGTCGGCGATAAAATCCTGTCTGGAATGCCTTTCCTACAAGGGCCCGAGCTGCGGCGTGGTGTCCGCCTAGTCCGGCATGAATTTCAGCCAGGAGGTTTCGCCCTTCCTCTTGGAGATACACCTTTGAAGGACTCGGTTGTGCTTTTCTTATAAAGTTCTCCCTCATAGACCTTGTAGGCTTTAGATCGCGGACAATGCAGCGGGCCTCATTTTGGTCTTGGGAAGCTCCTGCCTAAGCAAGTAGGCGAGAATGGTTCTGTCTCAGGGAAATTACTGCCATTATGTAGTAGGCGGAAGGTGTTATGTCATCGGCTGAATCGCGGTTGGTGCGGCTTGTTCGGTTTGTTAGTTCGGACTCCTCTTCCCATAATGCGGATGGCTTGAAGAGCCGTTCGGGAAAGATGTTAGGAGGGACAGCGTCGCGTTTTGCACCAATCGTGCCGATCGTCGGCTGCTTGGTTATTATCCGGGCTACGTGATGGAATTCAAGTCCTTGAACCGGGCTGACATTTTAGGACAGCGTTGCGATATGCTGCCATTTTCGGATCTTTGGCGTCAAAGTCTCCGTTTATTTGGGATATTGCGAGTTTGAATCCCGCACCTCTAGGCGTTGAATGCCCATGGAATTGCCATCCGAAGACCATGTAAAAGGGCCTCGTATTGGCTGCGTTGTTGGAGTCCGTGTACATTATCTGAAATACGTATTGGACTGTGTCCCGGTCGGGGCGTCAATCTGACGCCACCCCAATCCGGCTAACATTTTAGAGCCGTCGAAGTGCATAATCAATTGGAGTATCGCGTATTCTTTAGGGAGTTAACCGGTCCATTCAGCGACAAAGTCAGCCAAAACTTGTGACTTTATAGCTCGCGAGGTTTGTAAGATATATCAAATGGTAAGAGCTCAATGGCCCATTTGCAATCCTGCCCGTCGCGTCGCGATTGTTTATAATGTCGTTAAGTGGTACTTGAGAGGCCCTTGTTATCGAACACTCTTGAAAGTAGTGTCGGACTTCGGGATGCCATGAACACGCGTATGCTATCTTACGATAGTGCGGGTAGCAGGACTTGCGGGGGTTAACACGGTGGATCGTAGTATACTGGTTTTGAAGAGAATTTATGCCCTTCTTTTTCTCGTTCGACGACAGTACCGCGCTTACAACTTGATGCGTAGCTGCGATGTATAACAACATTGGTTCGCCCAGGTTGGGCGCAGCCGAGGACGGTTGTTGCCAATATGGCCTTTATTTCTTGAGTCGGCGGTGGCAGCATCCGTCCACTCGAAGTGTTGATGCGCCTAAGGAGGCGATAGAGGTAATGCCTTTTCTCCTAGATGCGGAGATAAAGCGGCTTAGAGCCGCCGCATCCGGTCAATTTTGTATTTGCTTGAGGTCTTTTGGGATATCTAGCTGTGTGAGCTCGGATCTTGGCTGGGTTTGCTTCAATTCCTCTACGGATCGATGAAGCCCACCACTTTCCGGTGATGCGCCAACGCATTTTCGGATTCAACTTGATGTCATATGCTCGAGGTTGTCGAATGTGAGCCTCAAGTCGTCTACTAGAGTTTCGGCGTGTTTAGTTTTGGCGACTCGTCGTCTCGTATCCCTCTCTTGTTTTGCCGATCTGGGTAGCGGACATATACGAATCATGCTGATATGTTGCGCCGGCGTTTTTAAGTCCGAAGGGCATCGTGTTGAAGCAGAATGGTCCATATGGAGTAATGAATGCCGTTGCGGCTTGATCCGCTTCTGCCATCTTGATTTGATGATAGCCGGAGTATGCGTCCAGGAAGCACAATGAATCGTGCCCTGCGGTGGCATCGATGATTTGGTCGATCTTGGGGAGGAAGGGATCCTTTGGGCAGGCTTTATTTAGGTCTTTGAAATCGACACATAGGCGCCAGGATTTGTCCTTCTTTGGTACCATTACCAGGTTTGCTAGCCAATCCGGGTGCTTGATGTCTCTGATGAATCCGGCTTCCAATAGTTTGGCTAGCTCTTCTCCCATTGCTGTCTTTTGGGTTGGAAAATCGTCGAAGAGCTGTTTGGTGGCTTGAATCCTTTAGGATGTTTAGGCTGTGTTACGCCAATCTGCGTGGGATTCGGGCATATCAGAGGGTGCCGAGGCAAAAATGTCCCAATTTTCGAAGGAATTCTCGCGATCTGGCGTCTACATCGAGGTTCAATTGTGCCCGATGGAGCCGTCTTTGTAAGGTCCGTTGGGTGGACCTGGAATTTTACTATTTCATCTGCTGGTTTAAAGGAGGTGGACTTGGATCTCTTATCGAGTATCACATCGTCCCTATTCACCGTGGGCGCGGCGTGGTGAGTTCCTCTGCCGCTAGGGCTTGGATAGTGCCTCTAAGGCTAATCGGCTGTCTTGTTTTGGTAGCGGAGTGCTATGTCGGATCACTAACGAGTGATTATTCCGCGGGCCGGGCATTTTGAGCTTCATGTACCCGTAATAAGTGCGGCTTGAAAAATTGTGAATGCCTCTCGTCCTAATATAGCGTGATATCCGCTGTTGAGCAGGGGCCACTTGGGCGTGACTTCTTGGATCTGTAATTGTCCGGTGAGCGAATACCACATCGAGTGTGATTTTTCTGTGCAGCGCGCCTCCGGCTAAGGATTATTCCTCTAAAGGTTGTGCTGCTTCGCTCAATCGGTTCGATCTATTTCCATTTTTGAAGGTTTCCTCGTAGATGAGGTTTAATCTGCTGCCGCCATCCATGAGGACTTTTGTAAGTCGAAAGCCGTTCACTATTGGACTAAGTACCAGTGCGGCTGGAGCTCGGGCTGTTCCTGGCGTTGAAGGTGATGGCTGTGTCGCTCCATGGATTGGTTGTTGCTACTTGGTAGACTTGGTGAGGCTGCGGATTGTTCGTTTCCGCATATTATTTGATCTGAAAGTCTCGAAGACTGTTGATACCGTACCGATGTTGTTGGAGTGGTTTTCGGGGCTAAAGCTCCTCTCCACTTTTGGCCACCTGCCGTAATATCAACATGCTCGAAGGCTATGTGTTGGGGCGGCGCCTATACATCTTGTATGAATTTTGCGGGTCCGCTAAGCCATCCCTCTAATGCAGTTCCGTGCCCTTTATGGGGTTTTGCTTTTTGGTTTTGTATCTGGTGCCTGAGTGTAATGCACCCTTTTATTGCGGACTAGGGTTGTATTGGGGCGGATTGTCCCAAAACTTATTTTGGTTGTCAGGAAACTCTCCATCATACAGATACTTCGTACTATGGGCCCAGGTCGTGGCGTGTAATTTCCGACGGTGGGCGTTCAAGATTCCTCGTCCGTGCAATTATTGCAAAAAATTGAGATTGCGTTTTCCTCTCGGCGGTCCTTTATCCTGTCCATAACCAGGAGGAATCTGGCCCGATAGTGATGTCTTGTCTCGGTGGGCTCTTGCGGATTAGAGATAGATCGCATATGTGCAGGCGG
>JAHIAM010006323.1:0-27069 GCA_021605205.1 Aegilops longissima | reverse complement strand
CCATAGACTGAGCTCCTCTTGAAAAGAGCCTCGGCCATGAAGCCAAGATTCTTGCTTATAACAGCCCCTCCGATTTCGCCTGGTGTCCCTTGATCATCTTCGCTCCACCTTGAAGGTCTTGAGCCACAATCCAAGTGAGGGGTAATGTGGAGGAAGGCTTCAGATACAAAGATGAACGATGAGATGTGGAGGATGGACTCGGATCCAAGTCGTGAAATTCCAGCCCGTATTAAAACATGAGCCCTCACGAAGGGGTCCGCTGGAAGCCTAGCCTCAAGGAAGTGAGACGCGAACACCACGCTTTCACCGGCTTGGGAGTGGAATAACCTGCCTTGGGCAGGCAGCCTATGCAAGAGTTCGCCGTTAGATACCGCATCTCTTAGCTTTAGGACGCTTTCTTCCGTGACGGAGGAAGGCATCCACCGCCTTGAAGGTCGGAGCGACATCATCAAGGTCCGCTACCAATCTGGAGCTTTGGGTGTTGGAACTCGAGGCGAGGGGCGGATTGGATTGAGATTGAGAAAAGGAGCGGGCCTTGGTCTCTTTATAAAGAGGTTGAATACCGTGAGCCCTCCCGTGACCATTCGGGACTCGCCGATAGAGGAGGCGTACAACGGGCACGATCGAGTTACCCACGCCGTATTAATGAGAATCCTGAATAAGGGACGCGACCGCTGGACAAGATGTGCTAAGGAAACCGCCGCTAATCGTGCCGAGGTGGGACAAGAAAACGATTCAATAAAGGCTTGGCTGGTGTGATATCACGCTGGAATACGCCAGCAGATTGAACTTGTGTAAATATTATTCTCTACTACGGTGTATGTGGAACTTATTTTGCAGAGCCGACACTATCCTTGTGTTCAAAATCTTCTATGAAGTATTCGGAGGAGGAACCCGCCTTGCAATGCCGAAGACAATATGCACGCCGGACTCGTCATTGAAGCCTGGTTCGTGGGCTACCGAGGAGTCCTCGGATTAGGGGTGTCCGGATAGCCGGACTATGACCTTGGCCGACTCGACTATGAAGATACAAGATTGAAGACTTCGTCCCGTGTCCGGATGGGACTTTCTCGGGCGTGAAGGCAATCTTGCACACGGATATGTAGATCTCCTACCATTGTAACCCCACTATGTGTAACCCTAACCCTCTTCGATGCCTATATAAACCGAAGGGTTTTAGGTCATAGGACTAACAACAATCATACCATAGGCTAGCTTCTAGGGTTTAGCCTCTCCGATCTCGTGGTAGATCTACTCTTGTACTACCCATATCATCAATATTAATCAAGTCGAGTAGGGTTTTACCCATCGAGAGGGCCCAACTCGGGTAAAACATCATGTCCCTTGTCTCCGTTACCATCCACCTAGACGCGACAGCTCGGGACCCCTACCCGAGATCCGCCGGTTTTGACACCGACACCCATGGCTTGATCTCCCAAGTGCGCCGGATCGTGAGGAAGAAAGGAACACAGAGGTTTACCTGTGTTTGGTCCACCTTATGTGTGTAAAATCCTACTCCCGCTTTTGGTGGATTGGCCTCATGAGGAGGTAGAGGATGATCTAGCATGTTGATGAGTATTTCGCGAGGGCTCGGGTAGTGAGGATGAATCGGTCCGCATGTCGGATCCTTTCACCATGGTGGCTATCCCCTATTTATAGCGCCTTGGTGCTCTTCCTTCATAGCTTAGGCGGAAGGGATTCCACAATGGCCAATTTTGAAAGGGAAAAGGAGTACATCTTATCCTCGATTTAAAGGTGGTCTTCGCCGCAAAGCCTCGACATGACATTAACGGTGGGCTCTCGGCGATGACATCTATCCCGCCGAGCTTATGGTCTTGGTCTCATGCACCGTAATGGAAAGCTTTGGGGCCTTCTCGAGAACCCGCTACCGTCCTTGCTCCTTTAGCACCGAAGAGGAAATCGCCCCTCTGGTACTCACCGGGCGCCTCACCGCGCTATCGCCATGGCTCACGCCATCGCGGGTCTAACGAGGCGGGAGGCATGCATAGAGTTCTCTTCGCCTCGGGAGGCGGGCTCAGGAGCTGCTCCTGGAGGTCTTGGCGCTGCTATCTCATGAGGCTGGGGCCCTCACGAGGATCTTGTCCCGGGCCTTGTAGCTTGGGCCGCACAGGCCGCCGATGAGCCCGCTGCGGTTGGGCCAAGGCAGTGCAGGTCTAGGTACCCCGATCCCGAATCGACAACCGTAGCCCCCTGCCTAAGGCGTGGCTCGGTCTGGCTTCGAGGAGAAGGCAAGGAGCGGCGGGCAAACACCAAGGGCCCCAATCACCGTGGGTCAGGCTCGACGCTGGGGTGCATGAAAAGATGCGGACGCTTCCACTTCCCCATGTCGCCGGCAACCACCCCCGAAGTTGACAATGGCCTCGACGACACCGCAGAGCCATCATTGCTCTGAATGTGGAGGGGCGCCTTAGCCTCCGCTTGCCTATAAGAGGGCGAGGGGCGGAGCCCCCACCTGCCTTCATCTTCTTGCCTTCCCACTCCAAGCCACCGCCTCGACAACCATGGCGCTTAGTGAGGAGGGTCTCGCCACGAGAAGGGAAAGCCCCCAAGAAGGACCAGGCTCGCCCCGCCTAAGAGGGGGCCACCGCCCCGCAAGTCCAGCGCATGATGTCGGCAGTGGTTCTGCAGGGGGGGCGCAGCACACCCTACGCAGGTCTGCATTGCCTCCAACGATCGTGGGAAGGGTCGCCCGCGAAGCGATCATGGATGCCGCTATGGCCGTGGTCGAGGTGGAAGGGTCACGGTGGCCGCCCGCCACCAAGCCCACGATCCCACTCGGCCGACGTGTCCTAAGAGTTCATGGTGTGGGTGGAGGCCACCAGCACCGGATCTAGCTCAAGGCTTCTTCAAGTTACCGGTTGAGGACCCGCGCCTATGGCTGCAGGTCGATTATGCGCCGCAAGGCCTATTGGGTGGAGGTCGAGGTTACCCCACAGTGCAATGTCTTCATGAACCGCTGGTGGCAGATATTCATTCGCCACCGCGCCTACAGGGAGGTGAGGGAGTCCTGATTAGGGGTGTCCTGACAGCCGACTACCATCATCACCAACTATCATTTGCCGGACTATCATCATCGAATCGGACTCCAAGACTATGAAGATAGAAGATTGAAGACTTCACCCCGTGTCCGGATGGGACTTTCCTTGGCGTGAAGGCAAGCTTGGCGATACGGATATGTAGATCTCCTACCATTGTAACCGACTCTATGTAACCCTAGCCCTCTCCGTGTCTATATAAACCGGATGGCTTTAGTCCGTAGGGACAACAATCACAACAACCCTTACAATCATACCATAGGCTAGCTTCTAGGTTTAGCCTCCTTGATCTCGTGGTAGATCCACTCTTGTAAACATCCACAATATCAATATCAATCAAGCAGACGAGGGTTTTACCTCCATCAAGAGGGCCCAACCTGGGTAAAACATCGTGTCCCTTGTCTCCCGTTACCATCCGCCTAGACGCATAGTTCGGGACCCCTACACCGAGATCCGCCGGTTTTGACACCGACATTGGTGCTTTCATTGAGAGTTCCTCTGTTGTCACCGATAGGCGGATGGCCTCTTCAATCGATAACGAGCAGTCCTCGGTGAGACCTTTCTCCCGGACAGATCTTCAGATTCGGCGGTTTCAGACCGGGGCCAACTCCCTTGGCCATCCGAGCAGATCGAAGCTACGCCTGGTCACAGTCAGGTTTGAAGCCTAAACTTCACGGCCGATATCCGGGACTTGATCCTCGATGGATCTAAGCCACACCGAAGCGTGCCGCGGCCGCCACGATGGGCATGACTTAACTCCGCCGCCAGACAGCCCCTTTGAGGTCAAGACATCTAATCCGCCCGACTCATAGTCCGAGCCGACGCCTCGATCGAGGACGGATGGCTGGACACCGCCGAGAGCTGCAATTCCTACGGCGATGGAGCCAACACTTACCTTATCCCACGAAAGCCCATGACTCGAGGTGCCGGACTCGCCGACTCAACCTCCTGCGCCTTACCACCGAATCCGACACGCCGATCATGGAATTCACCGCGATGACTTTTCAACACTCGCCTTCGGGCGATATCATAAATTCATTGAAGCATCTCTCGCTATTCAGAGAGCCCTCGCCGAACCACGGCCAGACGGTTGGGACGCGGATGACGAAGAAATTCAGATCCCACTCCACCACCCACTTCAGAGCCACCGCCGACGATTTAACCGACATATTCGACTACGACCAAGACATCGACGGTATGGACGACGATGCCGGAGACTACTAAGAACCAAAGGTTTACAGACACCGGAAGACCACCTCGTTACACGGCATATACATGGTGGACACCCCAAAAGATGGGGACGACGAAAGCAGCTGGAGGCCGATTCCTTAAAGAAACAGCCCAAGCGCCGACGCCGCCAACGGCGCCGCTTTAAATCCCGCCACGGCAAGAATGGAGATTCCGCACAGGAGATGATAACACCCAGAAAGTGTCGAAGACAACTCCTCCAAAGACGATCCAACAGCAGAGGAGGCAGGGCAAGCCCTCAGAGAGGGCGGCATTTAAGAGGTCGAGGATGACAATTACTTACCTCCTCCGAGACAAGGCAAGCTCTCGGCGACGATGAATTCATGCAGCCCGAGGATCCCATCGAACAAGAGCTGCTTTCGCAGCTAATGGCCACGGCAAACAGCCTAAAGAAAAGAAACAACAGCTTCAAGTTGATCAAGACCCATCGCCGGCAGATGGACCGAGGTCCTCGCGTCAAGAGTATGAACTCAACGCCTCCAAAAGTTACCTAAAACGCAAGTTGCTCCCCGATTATAGGAGGCAGCATCACCAGCAAGACGACAGCAGAGACCGACCACCTCGTGGTCGCTGGAGAGAGGCGCGCAAGCCTCCACTAAAACCGCATTCTCGCAGACGCCTAAAAGCGTGAAGCCACGGGGAACGCGCCGGACTTGTGAGATATATTGAG
The DNA here is from genome assembly GCA_021605205.1 of Aegilops longissima. NCBI lineage: Eukaryota > Viridiplantae > Streptophyta > Magnoliopsida > Poales > Poaceae > Aegilops > Aegilops longissima. The sequence goes on along the minus strand of JAHIAM010006323.1, from coordinate 22,095 downwards.
GACAAGGCAAGACAATCCAGATCTATCTATGGATCACGTGGACGCCTACCCACCCATGACGCAATACCGCCGCACCGATACAACTACTCCGCCGGGTCAATACAGCAGCATAACGCCTCTCGAGCTACGCCGCGATATTGCTCAATACAGTAGGCGCCAAGACACCCACTATGCTTCACCGACGAAGTAATGGATCATCAAACTCAAGGGTTCAAACCCGCTAATATCGAATCCTACGATGGCACAACAGCACCTCGCGCGTCCGGATTGAGGATTATCTCTCCATATACACATGGCCCATGCGGCGACGCATCTTCACGCCATCAAATATCTCCCGCTTGCTTAAAGGACCAGCTCGGCATTGGCTTAACAGCCTGCCCGCAGAGTCAATTGATGCTGGAAGACCGAAGCCGCATTCCTCGACAACTTCCTGTGGCACGACAAAGTATCACCGGACGCAGATGACCTAAGCCACATAATCCAGCAAAATGAGACGAATCGCCGTGCAATTCTGACACGGTTCTTAACAAAGAAAAATCAAGTCGCCGACCGTCTGGATGCAGAGGCACTCGCTGCCTTCAAACATAACATCCGCGACGAGTGGCTGGCCCGCACCTAGGACACGAGAAGCCGAATCCATGGCAGCCTCACATCCTCATGACCCGCTTCAGGCGGGAGAGGATAGCTGGCTCGCCAAGAGTAATAACCTCAAAGAAAACGCCGGCAGTCCGGATACCAAGGACCACAATGGCAGGTTGCGCTGAAATAAAACAAACGCCGCATTAACGGCGACAACAATGAGGATACGCAGTCAACGCCGGATTCCGAGGCTCCAAACCCGTCAACGGAAGAAGCCATTCAAAAGAACCACTCCCGGCCCGGCCCAATTTGGACCGAATACTCACCGCCTTGTCAAATACATGGAACCCCAAAAGCTGCCTAACCATACCAACAGAGATTGTTGGGTATTCAAGTAGGCAGGCAACAAATCGCCAAAAACATGGACAAGGCTACACAGCGATGACGAGGAAGAGACCCGCCGCCGAACAACAGAGGACAAAGGGATTCCCCTCAAGTTCGGGTAAACATGATATACGCAACGATATTCCCAAGAGGGAGCGGAAGCGCAATCGAGGGACTTATATGCGATGGAGCCACGCCTAAAATTCAACCCATGGTCCTCTTGCCCGATCACTTTCGATCAAAGAGACCATCCGACCAAGATCCGCCATGGCAGATTCACCACATTGGTTTTAGACCCAATCGCTGATGGATTTCACTCACGAGAGTCCCGATGGACGGCGGCAGAGCCTCAACCTGCTTTATCGTGATACGCGCTAAGATGGGCATAGACCCTTCAAGGATTAAACCTACAAAGACGACCTTCAAAGGCGCCATACCAGTGTCGAGGCCAATTGTACAGCTCGCTACACCGAAGTGGTCTTCGGATCCCCGGATAATTTCCGGCGAGGAGTTAATCTTCGACATAGTCCCGCTCCACAGCGGCTATCACGCTCGCCGGACGAACCGCGCTTGTAATATTCAACGCGGTGCCGCATTATGCATACCTTAAGCTCAAGATGCCGCACCTCGTGGAGTCATCACGGTCAATGGAAACACGAACGCCCCTCCGAATGGAGGAACATACATGCTGCTCGCGGCAGTAAGTACAGAGCAGCTTTTAAGGTAATTCTCGAGTCCGCCAGAAAACGACCGGACACGACCAAACGCGCTCCGGAGCAACATCAACTAAGACCACCGCACGCCTGCATCGCCAGAGCAATGCGCCCCAACCCCAGCCCTCGCAAAATTGCAAGACAAACTCTCCACAGACATAATTACGCGCCGGAGATACCATGGGCATAGGGGAAGGGCACAACCACAACAGACCCAGAGTGTGGTTCGACCACACCAGGGCCCTAAGTGTGTCGCTTTTTTTTCTTTTATTTTTCTTTTTATACAGAACTCAGTCCGCGCGAACCTGCCAACTCATGATGCAACAGCCGTGGAAGGACAAAGGCCGCACGAACACTCGTGTGGTCTCCATCACGAACATTAAATTTGTTAAAATACAACATTCCGCTGCCTACCCTCGAGGGAGACGCTTTAATTCGTCCAACCTTGCTTTCCGTGACTATTTGTATCATTCCGCACCGATAGCATATCTTCTCTATAAAGCAGCACTTTTTGCCTATAATTGCATTACTTTATATATATATGTTCATTTACTTACATGTTGCATCCGTGCATCTTGGTACGCCAAACACACCAGGGGCTTATGTCCTCCGCTTATGGTGTGATAAAGTCCGCGACACTTTCACAAGTGCGGCACCCTAACTTATAGCATTATATGAATTAGCTCCAATCATGCCTTGGGTCAATAGTTGGGTTTGCCTGCTCCCATGTTCGCACCTTACGCTTGCTCTATCGGCTAAGGTAGCACTGGAGAACCATCGCGATTATGCCTTGGGCTGAGCCGGGTTAATGCCTCAAAGGAGAAAGCTAAAACTGACCGCATGATAAGGCGAGACTGGTCGCTGTTCGAGAGGTCCTTTCGGTCCTTAAAGACCCACGCTTCGAGCGAAGTTTCGGATTATGTCCGATGAAGGCGTGATAGCGCCTCAATTCGGGTCTTCCGGATACTAGGGGCTTCGCCAAATTTAAAATTATAGAATTCTATGGCTAAGGAGAGTGTTCAAGCACTATAAGTCCGGTTGCCTTGTTCGCTGTGTTGAGAGCCTCCCTAGATGGACCCACAAATGGGAACAAGAGTGCTCAAGTTTATCCCGAACACCCCAAAGACTGTGGCATGGGGGTCAAGCCGACGACTTGCCATCTCTCGATTTAATAAACGGCCGCACGTAAGGTAATATTTTAAATTAAACAAGCGCTGCTTAGCGATATGAACAAGGTTTTCAGCGCACAGATAACACATTGCTAATTCACTAAAAATTACATCCTCGGGGCACTCATCCGCAATCTTGCGGCACCCTTCAGACAGCCTTATAGTAAATTTCGGCGACGATGCTCCTGCCCGCCGGTGGCGCGGCCTGATTAGCTTCTCCGCATCCAGCTTGCCCTAATGCACCTTTATGCTGGCAAGGGCCCGACGAGCACCTTCAATACAAAGCGGAGCGCTTGATAACCTCCACCTGTGGGCACGATCCACCAAATTGCCGCGACGAGGCCGGTAGCTCCTGTGCATGGCCTCTCCAGCCACAACCGGACTATGAGGCCCTTCATGGCCTGCTCGCCACCTTAGAAGCTCGACCAGCTGCTTCACCTGGTCGCTAGGGGCACTGATGGCCGCCTCAAAGATACCGAGACCGTAAGACCTTCTTCGCTGAGCTCCCCTCCTCGGCTCGGTAGAATGCGGCGGATCGTACACGCATGTAGGCAGATCTGCAAACGCCTCGAGAGCTCCGAACCGGTAAGTAACACGAATTTACATTCACATGCTTGCTTTGCATGAAAAATGCCTTACCCGCCGCTATCTTCCTCATCAACTCAACCTCCTGAAGGGACTTATGGGCCTCGGCCTTGGCGGTTTTACACTTTCGAGAGCCGAGGCAAGCTCGGACTCTCGAAGTCTTGAGTCACGCCCAAACTCTCATGCTTTTCCATGAGAGCCCGGAGCTCTTGCTGAACCACCGCCACCCGCCCTCTTGCTTTTCTCGCCTCGCCTGCCTGCGGGTCAGATTATGCTCGTCACAGACACGGCCTCCTTCGTGGTCGCCACTCATTCGTGGGCCCCCGTAGCACTCCATGTTATCCTTGTTATTTTTGTCGCAACCTAAATCCTTTTCTCAGAAGGTACAAATTCAAAGTGGTGTTACTCACCTTCTTTGTCTTGAGTTGCTCTGGCGCGCCGAGCTCTTGCCCGACCGCCAAGCTCCTGCTTCAACGCACCGACCTCAGCTGCAAGGCAGAGGTCAAGCAAAGCCTCGCAACCCATATTGACATAATTTTTAGCAACCCTCAAGATATCTTTTTAAGATCCTCATCCGCTTTTCTTTCCAACACCGAACCAAGCATCAGGCTACTGTCTATGCGGTATTACATTGCATATTTTTAACTTCTACCTCAAAGCCCGATAGAAGGCTATCAGAAGCTTCGGTCAGCCCGCCTTGGCGAAGCTGCACTTCGGATCACCGCACTCATAATAGTGCGGTGTTCTTCTCGATGGAAGCGCCTGCAGCCCAACAAATTACCCGGCCCGGTTGACGGAAGCCGCCATGGCCACGGTCTTGCCCTTCGCTCGAGTAGCCGGCTGACTCGAACCACCGCGGTTCTGCTAGGAGTCCGGCGAAACCGGAGGGCGCCTTTGAGGCGCCTCCAGCCTCCCCGATGGGTCCCTTCGGGATCCCACCTCGGCGCTTCGGGCCGCGAGGGGTGGAGGCGGTCGATGGAGTCTACATCCGACGAGCCAACGACCGCCTCGATGAAGCGGGAGATCATCACCGCCGGACTACAGCAAGACGCTGCATTAGAATGACACTATGTGACGCAGAAAAAAGAAACTATAAATCATTCAGGAATCCGGATACTTACGATCTCGCCGAGGCCTGGCCCTTGAAGGCTATTATTCCTCGCCAACATTAATGTTGGCAGAGCTGTCCGGGGAATAGTCCTTCCTCTGACCCTCCGCCTCCCCCTGTTGGGGAAGCTTCCTTCCTCTCTCCTCCTCCGGGAGAGAGTCCTCCTCCTCCTCATTTTTGGGAGAGGAGTCCGCCTCGAGTCGCCGGACACCTGAAAACGGGCACTCTTTTCGAGCACTCATGGCCTCCTTTCTGGTTTTCTTCTCCGCACCACGGGCGGTGCCGGAACCAGCAGCCTCGCTAGACGAAGCGCCCACTGGGTCTTCGGCATAGGAGCCGGACAGTAATCTACTCCGCCTTCCTCATCCAGTCCCGCCAAAGGAAAAGGGAAATTAAAACCCGTGACAGAGTCAAACTATGAAAACAAGTGTCCCGTAAAGGGGTAGAATCACTTACCTCGTCACCAAGGCCAGGAAATAAACCGCGATCTTCGGGCCATGGATGCGGGGCTTTCAGCGCCTTTGAACAGCACTCTTCTAGCGCCTTCAGACGTTGTGTCAAGAGCTTGTTCAGCCTGGTGCTGTTCTCGATCGAACTCCCATAGATTGAATGCCCGCTTGGCATGGGAGAATCCGCGACGACGAGCATGACCTGGACCACGCAACCAGCTCGAGCTTCTTCACCACCTTCTTGATACAGCTTGGAGTCCCGCCACCTTTCAAACTCCCCCACAAAGAAGCCCTTCTTTCCAGGAGGTGAGCTGCGTGGATACCAGATCTAAACTCGGGGCCGCCACCATTTAGGGTCACGCTGCTCGGTGATGTAGAACCACCCCGATTGCCACCCTTGACGGATTCCACGAAGGCCCTTCAACTAAAGGACGCTAAGCATCTTGCCCAACATGGCGCCCGACTCCGCTTTGAATGCTCTTCACTACCTTCGCTTGACGTTGAAGGCCTTGAGCCACAGTCAAGTGGGCTGATGCAGAGGAAGGTTCGCATACCATTTACGATAAACGCCGAGATGTTGAGGATGAAGTTCGCCCAGATCATGGAAACCAGGCCGTAGTAAACATGAGCCCCGTGACAAAGGGGTGAAGTGGAAAGCCCAAATCTGCGGAGGAAGTGGAAAGAAAGACAACCTCTCATGGGGCCTGGGTGGGGATGAGCTGCCTCGTCGGGCAGCCGGTGCGCGATGTCACCGAAAGGTATCCGCGCCACAGCAGTTTGCGATTTGCTCCTCCTTAACGGTGGAGGCCAACCATTTACCTCCCGCCCGGACATGGTCGGAGAAGGTTGAGACGAGATGCGCGAACTTGGGCGCTGGAGCTCGAAAAGTGCGGAGATGGATAAGCAAAGGAGGAAGAAGGCATAGGTGAGAAGGTGAATCCTTATCCCTTATATGGGCGGGCGAAGTCTTACGCGGCCCCCACCGCCCGGTAAACTCGCTATCTCCTGCGCCACCATCAATGACGCGTTGAGTTACCCACGCCCGTATTGATGAGAATCCCGGATTAAGGGGAAACACGATCTCCGCTCGACAAGACGTACAAGGAAACCGCTTCGCTAAATGCGCTTAAGGTGGTAAAGTAAAAACAATTCGAGTAATGGCTTGGTAGTGGTGTGACGCCATGCCACGGAAAACGCCGCAGATTGAACTTGTGTATATATTATTATTCTCTCTACGGTGGAATGTGGAATTTATTTTGCAGAGCCGACATTATCCCGGTGTTCACAATCTTCTATCATTTGGAGGAGGAACCCGCCTTGCAATGCCAAGCAATATACACGCCGGACTTATCGTCATTGAAGCCTGGTTCAGGGGCTACTGAGGGAGTCCTGGATTAGGGGGTGTTCGGATAGCCGGACTACCATCATCAGCCGAACTATCATTTGCCGGACTATCATCATCGACCGGACTCCAAGACTATGAAGATACAAGATTGAAGACTTCACCCCGGTCCGGATGGGACTTTCCTGGTGTGGAAGGCAAGCTTACGATACGGATATGTAGATCTCCTACCATTGTAACCGACTATATGTAACCCTAGCCCTCTCCGTGTCTATATAAACCGGATGGCTTTAGTCCGTAGGACAACAATCACAACAACCCTTACAATCATACCATAGGCTAGCTTCTAGGGTTTAGCCTCCTTGATCTCGTGGTAGATCCACTCTTGTAAACATCCACAATATCAATATCAATCAAGCAGGACGAGGGTTTTACCTCCATCAAGAGGGCCCAACCTGGGTAAACATCGTGTCCCTTGTCTCCTGTTACCATCCGCTTAGACGCACGCCTGGGACCCCTACCCGAGATCCGCCGGTTTTGACACCGACAGAGGCGCACTTTCACTTCAAGTATAAATGGGCGGCGACGCTCACTCGCAAGGTCTTCGGAGAAGATGGCACGCGCTTATGTGTTTCCCAGTGGGCTTACGACAATGACCACTTCTTCGACAACGACGGCCATCGCAGCAGCGGGCGCCCTCTGGGTGAACTTTCCCATGGCAACCACCACGACACCTCTCGCAAGTAGCGACGCCTCCTCGGGAAAGCTCAAGCGATGATGACTACGAAGAGCCGCCACGCCGCCGCCGACTCAAGGAGGAGGCTAGGCCGCCGCCACCGCATTCACCGCTGGCGGAAGAGGAGGACTCGACTAAACGTGGGGCGGCGCCAGAGCCGGGTTCAAGAACGGCAGCCCTGTGGAGGCTGCCTTTAGTTTGTTTTCTCGCTTTCTTGCATCAAGAGTCATGAAGAGTTCCCACGGGCGATAATGAATCAAGCTTGTGCCTTTATATCAGTGTTTCCCACTCATATTCTAGCCTTTACATTGCTACTAATTGAAAGTCCTGCCTGACACAATTAGGATAACTTAGCTTGGTGGCCTTGTGAGCGGGATCCTGCGTCGTGGGGGCGCGCTCCTCCGGAGCATTGATCCTAGGGACTCGAGGAGACTCCCTCCTCACGGGCCGGATCATTCTGGGGTCTCGAGGGGCTCACAGATCGCAGGTCCCTGGGGGACTCGCGAGGTTTCAGGGCCTCCGGAGATTCCTCCGCCAGGTATCGAACCTCACGGAGATGTAAAAAGCACCTGACGTGGGATTCCTCAATAATGAGATAGACTGTGGCTGCTTTTTGTGCAGCCAACCTTTCTTGATGCCCATCTTGCGCCCGTGAGGCCCGAGCGAAAGGCCGATTGTCACCGATATGTTGGGTCGTGATGCCCGGCTAGGAGATGAACGCCCAAGGCCAGGGGCCAAGAATAATACGGCATTTATTGGCTCGCCAAGAGCATCGCACGAGGATTCGGATGCCAAGGCCTTGAGAGGTGTAAGGCGGCGGGTAGACCCACGGCCATTGTGACTGGCCTCAAACGCCGGGCTATCCTTAGTGTAAACACTGCGGCCTGGGCCATTGCATGGATGCACGGAGGGAGCAATGGGCAACTTCCACTTCCTCTAAAAACGATATTCAAGGAGGAAAACACCAAGGAGAAAAAATTCCCATTTTCGATAAAGATGTGAGGACTTCAAACTTCATTCCAAAAAGTGTCAAATTGGTTAAACGAGGAAGCTTAAAGAAAAGTCGCGTCCGCGCCTATGCTAGTCTTCCCACCAGCATGGAGCATGGGGTCCTACTAGGCGTGGGCATAGTCGTTGTTCAAATGTGTCGCTCGTTAGCGCTGAGCATGGGCTTCCACTTGTTGCATAGAGCTCCCACGGGTCGTGGGCGGCGATCGTAGACTCCGGGCATGTACATCCCCACTCATTATTACGTGAGAGTGTCATGGGTAGAACTTGTGGAGATGCTGGATGTTCCAAGCATTCTGGATGGGGACCTCATCCCTGCCTCCAGCGGCAGGCACTGGCCCGAGATGCGGGCGACCCTCAAGGGGCTCTCCACCTAGGTGAGAGGTTGTGGAGGCCTCCCCGGAGAGGACCTGCCTCAGATGATGTCTCGCAACTTCGAGAGTCCGGGAGCAGATGATGCAAAGAATGGTAGCGCCACAGCTCGCGGGTACTCTCACAGACAGAGTGAGGCTTGGCGACGGCCTCCTCCCCGAGCATGAGATCTGTTCTCACGAGGCATCCTGATGCACCTCGCCGAATGCCAAGACTCGTGGGAGCGACAGGCTCACTGCAAGGGAGGACCGCCTCACTCAAGATGAGGAAGAACGGGTCTCATCCAGTGGCTTAGTCAGCAGCAGGTGCAGATGGACCACAAAGGGATTGAAGCTCACCGAGCCAACCCCCGCTGCAGGCCTCAAGCTTCTTCTTGAAACTTTGTCTTGAGGTCCCTCACGACTCCGTGTTGGCGCCAGCACAACTGCTGTTCGCTGGTGTGCTACAAGCGTAGCATATATGTGTTCCAACGATAGCACAATATGTCCTTAAGAGGTTGCTCGTGAATTGGGAGCTGATGACCCACAAGTATAGGGGATCTATCGAGTCCTTTCGATAAGTAAGAGTGTCAAACCCAACGAGGAGTAGAAGGAAATGATAAGCAGTTTTCAAGAAGGTATTCTCTCATGCACCGAAATTATAGGTAACGATAGTTTTGTGATAAGATAATTTCTTATGAGCAACAAGTAACAAAAGTAAATAAAGTGCAGCAAGGTGGCCCAATCCTTCTTGTAGCAAAGGACAAGCCTGAAAAACTCTTATATAGAGAAAAGCGCCCCCGAGGACACATGGAATTATCGCTGCTTAGTTTTCATCACGCTCATATGATTCGCTGCTCGTACTTTGATAATTTGATATGTGGTGGATCTGTGCTTGGGTGTTGTCCTTACTTGACAAGCATCCCACTTATGATTAACCCTTATTGCAAGCATCCGCAACTACAAAAGAAGTATTAAGGTAAACCTAACCATAGCATGAAACATGTGGATCCAAATTAGCCCCTTATGAAGCAACGCATAAACTAGGGTTTAAGCTTCTGTCACTCTAGCAACCCCATCATCTACTTATTACTTCCCAATGCCTTCCTCTAGGCCCAAACAATCATGAAGTGTCATATAGTCGATGTTCACATAACACCACTAGAGGAGAGACAACATACATCTCATCAAAATATCGAATCTAATACCAAATTCACATGACTACTAATAGCAAGACTTCTCCAATGTCCTCTCGAACAAACGTAATTACTCACAAAGCATATTCATGTTCATAATTAGAGGGGTATTAATATGCATAAAGGATCTGAACATATGATCTTCCACCAAATAAACCAACTAGCATCAACTACAAGGAGTAATCAACACTACTAGCAACTCTATGTGTACCAATCCTGCACTATGAGACAAGAATTGGATACAAGAGATGAACTAGGGTTTGAGAGGAGATGGTGCCGGTGAAGATGTTGATATAGACTGCCCTCTCCCGATGAGAGGAGCGCTGGTCATGACGATGGCGATGATTTCTCCCGAAGGGAAGTGTCCCGGCAGAACAGCTTTGCCGAGCCCTAGATTGGTTCCGCCCAGGTTCCGCCTGCATGGCAAGTGAGTCTCGCCCCAAAGCTTGCTTACGATTTTTCTTCGAACGAAAAGACTTCATATAGCATAAGATGGCCACCGAGGGCTAATAGGGGGCCACGAGGCAGGCGCGCTTAGGGGGTAGGGCGCCCCACCCTCGTGGCTGTGGAGGCCTCTAATCGACGTGATTCTTCTTCCAAGATTTTTTATTATTTCTAAAATAACTTTCGTGAAGTTTCGTGGACTTTGGAGTTTTGCATAATAGGTCTCTAATATTTGCTCCTTTCCTTCCAAATTACCAAAGATTCTCCTCCTTATGTAAACCTTGTAAAATAAGAGAGAATAGGCATAAGTATTGTGACATAATGTGTAATAACAACCCATAATGCGATAAATATCGATATAAAAGCATGAGGCAAAATGGACGTATCAACTCTCCCAAGCTAAGACCTCGCTTTTCCTCAAGCGGAAGCCGATAACGATAAATATGTCCACATGTTTAGAGGTAGAGGTGTCAATAAAATAAAATACGGACATGAGGGCATCATGATTAATCTTATAACAGCAACATATATAGATATTGTCATACGATTTCTTATGCTCAAGTAATTATCTATTCACAATGCAAAGTATGAATTAAAAACTTTATTTTGAACCAACAAACTATAATCTCAGTCATTGAAGCAATTGCAATTTATCAGAACATCAGAAAGAGTCTGGAAGTGCTAGTGATCGACTAGAGGGGGGTGAATAGGCGATTTTTTGGAAAGTCTTCAAAACACGAATGTTTCGAAGACAAACAATAGAAATGACCTAATTGATATGCAGCGGAAGATAAACTACAACAAGCAAGCCATAGTCAAGTATGCAATAATGTGAACGGACAAGACTAATAGCAGCTATGTAGTAAGGATCAGGATGGAAGATAGTATGAAGCCAAACAACGATAGTAGTCAAGCAATGAAGTCAAACAGATAAGACATATAAGCAATGACTTCACTAAGACAAACTCAGGTAAAGGAGGGAAGGGATAGAACCGCCACTTGTTGAAGACACAGATTTGTTGGACCAGTTCCAATTGTCGTGACAATCTGACATCTGGTTAGGGAGGCTGAGATTCAACTCAAGACCGCGCCTTCACCTTATTCCCTTGAGCTAAGGACACACAGTCCTCGCCTAATCACTCCGTAAGTCTTCAAGGTAGACTTCCAACCTTCACAGATCGCTCACCGCAATCCACAATGACTCTTGGATGCTCGAACGCGACGCCTAACCGGCCGGAGGATTCACACCTCAAGTGTAATAAGTCTTCGTGTCACATGCATAAGAAAACTTCAGTGATGCCTAACACTCTTGGCTCGTGTTTGGGCTTTGTCCTCGCAAGGATTTCTCTCTCAAAGGCTTCGAGGTGGGTTGCTCTCAAACGACAAAAGCCGGCACTAACTCCGAGCAGCCACCAATTTATGGTGTAGGGGTGGGCTATTTATAGCCACTAGGCAACCCGACCTGTTATGTCCGAAATGACCCTGGTCACTAAGGAACCGACACGTGTTCCAACGGTCGATTTCAAACACACACGGCAACTTTACTTGGCTACAAGCAAAGCTGACTCATCCAGCTCGATAAGTTTTGCTCTCATTGTCTTCGTCAAGACATAGGATTTGGGTTGAGCATCACTTCACCATTCCGACTATGATCACTTGGACCCCACTTAACAAAGACGGTGGTTCCTATGACTCAACAAAGAAGAAAAGGAAACAACGAAACACACGCCTTCAAGGCCCATAGTCTTCACTCAATGTCTTCTCATGTCATAGTCTTCAATGAATATCTTCACATACCACCATTGTCGCCAATGTCTTCATACATTTTTAGGGTCGCCTCCGTAGGTAAACCGAATCAATGAGGGACACTACCTGCAAGTATCCCGCAATTCTCACAAACGATTAGTCCTCAACCACATTTGTCGTCAATACTCCAAAACCAACTAGGGGTGGCACTAGATGCACTTACAATCTCCCCTTTTGGTGATTGATGACAAACTGTTGAAGTTTTCAACGGGATAAAATATGTGAAATTGTAAAGGATAGGAATTGTCTTCATAAGTGGCAAAGGCTCCTCAAGATGTGCATATAAGTAGTTTGCTTTGGAATGCAAATGCACATGGCAGGTTGTACTTGTGGAGATCCTCTTCAACTTATGAAGATAATTCATCATGCATGAAATGATATAGCTAAGAGAATGACATGCATAATGAAAATGGACGCTCGCAGAATGATCTAAGTGCGGAAGTTATCGCCGCATACGCGGAATTTATCATCGCACTGCAGTAAAGCAAATAAGTAGCAGATGACCATCGAGTTTAAGTGTTACAACTCAAAGAACCAAATGTATCAAAAGCGAGAGTTGTAAACACTAGGCAAAATATTTATGCAACCGCCTTATGAACCCGCTTGAAGACTATCAAACTCATATGCTTCTCCCTTTGTCAAGAAGGACCAAAAGGTTTGAAGACATAGAGCATCTACTCGCCCTCTTCAAGTAGATGATGCAGCAGGTTGTCGTTGTTGGTTGGCGTGCGTATTTAGCTTGGTGCAAAGGTCGATTCGCGTAAGTAGGGGCGTGAAGTAGCATCATCTTCATCATCGATCACTCGCATTGACAGCTGTCATGAGGAAGAATAGTCGAGTCTTCAAGTGATGGAGTTCGCCGAGGACTGCATTCCGTGGAGGAGTGGAGTCAAACTTGAAGCGCTCAGGAAGCCATCGCCTTGAAGATCTCGCTTCAAAGACCGAGCAGGTCAAACTCTTCCATGATCGCCGATGTGTCTCGTGGAGTGACAAAAGCATTCTTGGTGGCAAGGTTTCAATGCGATTGACGTCCACCAAGAGGCTTTGCATTTGACGCTTGAGCCAGGAGTGATGCTTATCTTGCTTTTGATGCAGCGCCACAAGAAGTTCTCGATCATTGAGGACTCGAGAGCGCTTCCGAGGCCTTTGGCCAATTGTGCTCTCAAGGTTTCAACTGCGCACGATGAGGCGACGGTGTTCCCAGCCGCAGGATAGACACGAGATACCGCTGGACGCCTTCCATGGGTTGAGAGAAGCTATGGTGATCGCATTCAAGACTTAGTGGCGCTTGGCAGGCTCAGTGGTATATGGCTTCAATGCATATATCAACCTCTCGTAGAAAGATCGATGATTGCAGCAGAGGGTTGATAGTTGATAGCAGAGTGCATCTTGATGAGGCGATGACCCATGGAGCATAGAACTGCATCAAACAGATCAGATCCAGACGCAGCCAATTGTCGGATGAAGAATTCTTGTGTGTTGAAGTCGATGCCATTGAGGATGTAGAAGACCAATGTCTTCATTGCTCCTTCAAGCTTTGCGATGATGAATGCCCTTTGATAGGCCATAGAGTTCACTCGATGATGTGATATATTGTGCGAGGCAGATACTCAAGGTCATCAACAAAGAAGTGCTGAGGGTATTCAGCGTCATGTGGCAAGGGGCTTCATCATGCTCAAGATCCGACTCATGTCGGGTTCTCGCTTATGAAATATGCTCCAAGGCATCGCGGTGGAGTTGACATCCGTGTTCAAACAGCTCTCCGGAGTGGGTAGGCCTGTGAGCTCAATGATGTCAAGAGCTTTGGCTTCATGATGAACATTTCCGTCATCCACTGAGAACCCATGTCTTGATTCTCGCTAGTAGCCATGATGTGGAGGGTAGCATAGAATTGAAGCACAAGTTCTTCATTCCAGTGGTTTTGTCTCAGAACTAAACCAAGGCACTGCATCATGAAAGCAATCAAGTGCTTCTTCTAAGCACGGCAGTCCGCAATGGCTTCAATGTCGAGGCGATATGAGGGAAAATGCGCCTTGATCATACTGTAACGCATGAGTAATAGCTTTGCCGATAGCTCCGTAACCGGTCGATGAGATCCTTGGCCTTGTGTAGGGGTTCTTTGACACTGCCAAAGAAAGTGTTGTGGGCTTTGAAGCCATTTGCATTGAAAGAACCTGTTGAGGTGGCAGGTTCGAAACCTTGGCAGTCTTGGCTTGGCTTCTCGACCGAGGCCTATGCTCAATATGATAGTCGAACCGAGGACCCGAGGCATGAGGCGAGGGACCAAACGGCCATCTTATCGTGACTAGCTCGCCATAGTTGTATGCTTGCTCGATTGTGTAGGGCCTTGGTGGCGAATCGAGCAGGGCAGCAATCGAGGCTTGTGCTGCTCAGCAGATGCTTCGGGAGCAGGGCCTCATTGGCTTCAAGCACATTTCCTTCATTGGCTTCGTGGAGCAGTTGGCAGTGTCCACATTGGCTTCAGCCATGACCACGCCATTGGCTTCATTGGTGTTGGAGGTGGCAGCCTCAATGTTTTCAACCTCCACTTGAGGAGCCGGAGGGTCGGGCATCGCACGCTGATATCGGGGATAACTTCTTCAATTACCTGGGTGTAGGGACACGCTTCTTCTTCTTGGGTGTCTCCGGGTCGATGCAATGGATTGTCTTCAGCAGCTTTAGCTTCTGCACTCGTAGACATTCACTTGGAGTGGCTTCGAAAACACTTGACGGGCAACAGGTTGGTGGTGCACTTCTCCTTCGAACGCCGAAAGAGGTACTTGAGGCCTTTGACCTTGCGGCTCATGAAATGTCGGCGACGCCTTTGGAGATGGGGTTGCTGGGCCTCAAAGTCTTCCTCTTCTTCTTGTTGTTGTTGTTGGGGAGTACTAGGGGAGTCTTGTTGTTGCGGGCGATCAGCCCATGAAGCATCCTCGAGCAATTGGCGCCGAGGACAACCAATGTCGATGAGTTCGCTGTTCGCATTTAACAAAGCGATGATACCACATTGTACTCGATTTGAGGAAGAACTTCATCATCTTCAACATTGTCATGGTGACCAATGTCTTCAAAGAAGTGATGGGATCATCTCTGAATCTCTTCAGCTTCAGGAGCCTCTGTGGAAGCAGGCTCATGAACAGTCATGCGAAGTTCTTGGGTTGCAGACGCGGGACAAACCACTGAAATGGGTTCAACAACCAAGGGCTCGGGAGCAGCCCGATTCTTCTTGGTCTTAAGCTTCTTTGGAGGGAGCAGATCGAGGCTTCGTGGATTTTCCTTTTTCCGCTTCACCCTCGCAGCCTCGCCTTCTTCTCGCTCGTAAGTTGTTGACCGGACCTTTGGCTTCGAGCTACCATGCTGCTTGGGAAGACTATGCGGGTTCTTCCTGCCTTGAAGGTGCAGCTTGGTCAGCTTGAAGACTTTTTTCTTTGCAGCCATCCCGGGTCGATGCCAGATGGCCAAGAGCCTTGCGCTTCAAATTTCATTGTAGGCAAGCACGCACTTGTCACCAGAGCCTTCATGCGCCACGAGAGCCTCGGCTTCTTCACGCTTCTTGACAAAGTTTTGAGGTCGCAAAGATGACCTTGAAGTTTTTGACGCCTTGCATGATCGAGTGCAGCCATATGCTTTGAACCGAGCCTTCTCATAGTCAATCTTGTGCTTCAGTTCAACAATCCACCGAGCAAGAGCTAGCTCGTAAGCAATGGCTCCATTGAAGGAGACGCCGAGGCCAATAGGAAGTTGCAGATCTTCAAAGTTGATGTTTGGTGTGTCAAACCACTCATCAATGAAGTGATGGATGATTGCCACATCAAAGAGAGGCAAGTTGTTGAAGATTTCGCTTCTTCTTTGCTCTTGATAAGTTGCTCAAGAGCATCATCCGCAAGATCATCATCACTTGATGATCAATGTGCTCTTCACGCAGAATGGCAGCAGGGTCGGTCAGCTCAGTGTTCTTGACAATTTTCTTTCTTCTCCGCCTTCTTGGAGATACGGATTGATCTTCGATCGCAGTAATCGCTTCAGGAGGTGAAGGGCTGCGGCTTCACACGTGAAGCTTTTGGAGGAGCAATGACTTGGAGCCTTGACTTTCTTAAGCTTCGCGCTTTGGAGCAGGAGCAGGAGCTGGAGCTGGGCTTCATCGACTCAGCATCGCCATCGAGTGATCCACTTTGGCACCTTGGACCAAGATGTAGGTGATGAGGCCATCAAGGTTTGAAAAGGACCGATGACATTGGGTTCAAGATCACGTGAGCCGCCAAGACGGGGAGCAGAGGGACCAGGTTGAAGTCTAATCCCAATGACTTCTTGTTTTCCTTGCGTAAGCCTTTGCATGCCGGAAGTTGCGCTTGAAGAGATTATCGCCACGACACCAGAGCAAAGACGTTGGTCGGCATTTCAGCCGAGGTCCACGGACCATGCAAGGATAGAAACCTTGTGCAATAGCTTCAGCCATGTTCTTGGGAGGAAGGCCTCAAAGAGAATATCACCCCAAGGGCTTCGATAGCATTCTTCTTCGCATATTCCTGTGTGACGAAATTGTACTTGAATCAATCGTTCAGCTAATATCGACGAATCCATTGGATTCGCTGGCCTTGCGCTGATTGTAAGTCTCTTCGATCTGTTTTGTATAGCTCATGCGAGGTCATCAGCGCATCTTTGAGGTTCCTCACGACGCCTGTTCCGCCGCTTTCCCGATTGATTTATTTCAAGCCATGAGCTTCAAACTGAATGGCTTCACGCTCAAAGGCTTCAAAGGCTTGCGCTTGCTGAATGATGTGAACCGGCTTCGGAGAGTTAGTTTGATGTCAGTAAGAATTCTCGCAAACGAATGCGCACTATGAGAACCAAGGGATTCTCCCACGGACATGTACTGTGACAGATTAGAGATGCGAGGGAAGGGAAGAGGTCATATGCATTCTCGTAAGATTTTGAAGATAAATCGGTTTGAAGACATTGACCTCATGATGCTAAGACATTCACTTATACGCCGAGAGTTGGTTCCAGATTTGTACGAATCCGTGAATAAGTACAAGTGAGGAATCTAACTAGTTGTGAAGCTTAAGGAATATACTAGGCAGACGAGATGCGCATGTAATAGATCTAACATAGTATGGGCGTAAACCAATTTTGGCAAGTAGGATGAATCTTGAAGATCAAAAGATGGTAAAATAGAGTTATATTTACCGCTCAAGAACTGCTAGACGGAGGAAAGGAGGCCGAGCAGTTCAATCCACCGCGCCCTAACTTGGCGACGGAGGACACTACACGGCGGCGGAGATGAAGATGTTCATGTCGGGCGTGAGGACGGGCCGAGAGGTCGCGGCAGCTAAGCGCTCACAGCCGCGCCTTTGAGAGCTAGCGTGGCGCTTAGGGTTTTGACGAGGTGGAGAGGTGGAAGAAGATTTTTTTACCGCAGGGACATGTATTTATAAGGTGTGTGGCACAAGCGCATTACGCAGTGTTCTCGGCGGTTCACATCTCGAGGGCACGGCACGCATGCAACATACCGAGTTGTCCCACGCTCCACGCCGCCAGTTTGTTTGATGGTCGCTCCAAGCCCGGAATTCAACAAGAAGGATGAATCATTTAAAACAGATTTAAAGTTTGTCTCGTGTCTTCTCACGACAAGGACGCAGAGAAGACATTCGACAGCTTCAATAGAATGCATATGATTTGGACAGATAGAGTTTGAGATAGAAAGCATAGAGAGATTTGGGTCCCATCACATTCACTTAGTTCAAAAGATTCAACTTGAAGACATAGCTATAAGTGAATGTTGTAGAGGATATATATATATATATATATATATATATATATATAGAAGCACCAAATCAACATAGTGAAGAAAATCATGAAGATAGGTTGAAGTTGAAGACAAATCAAATGCTAAGATATTGCAGAAATAACGCCATGAGTGAAACACTTCAAACAAAGAAATTTGGTGGTGGTGCTACCCACCGATAGGAAGTATTAGACCCATATACAAGACAATTATCGTGGCGCTCCAAGTCAAATTCCACGTTAATGTATTCACACTCGTAATGTAAGTCTTCATTGATTGAAGATATACGCTATTCGCAGTGTTGCACATCTAAGTCATCAACATGCATAAGTGTTAGGATGTGCTTGATCACGTGACATTTGAGGATTCCAAGATATTTAGCTCACACCGTGAACTTGCAAAACCTTTTCTCATCCAAGGGCTTTGTGAAGATATCCGCCATTGCTTCTTCAAGTTGACGGAATGATGTCAATATCTTTCTTCATGACATGATCCCCGAGAAAATGATGACGAATTTCAATGTGCTTTGTCTTCGAAAGTGCTGGACTGGATTGTTGGCAATCTTGATGGCGCTGTTGTCGCAGAAGAGAGGTACTTGTGTCGATTGATGCCATAGTCCTTGAGAGTTTGTTCATCCATAGAAGTCGAGCACAAGAAGATCCAAGAGCAATGTATTCAGATTCAGCAGCTTGAGAGTGATACACAGTTCGCTTTTTGAAGACCAATGACGAAAGTGATCGCCCCGTAAAGTGACATGTGCCTGATGTAGACTTATGCGATCCACCTTGTCACCAGATAATCAGCATCCGAAAATCCAACCAAATCAAATTTTGAGCCCTTTGGATACCATAATCCGAGTGTTGGGGTGTGAGCCAAATATCAAGAATTCGCTTCACAACTAAGTGATGCGATTCTTTGGTGCCGCTTTGGAATCGAGCACACATGCAAACACTAAGCATAATATCTGGCTAGATGCACATAGGTAAAGTAAGGAACCAATCATGGAGCGGTATACCTTTTGATCGAACTCTTTACCATTGTCGCCGGACCCAAGTGGTGTTTGGTCGGCATTACGCTGTATCCTTTGCACTTTGCATTCCAAACTTCTTCGCATAATCTTGGAGGTATTTTTCTTGAGATATAAAGATGCCATTCCTTTGTCGATTTAATTTGAAGACCAAGGAAGAACTTGAGCTCCCATCATGGACATCCGATATTGTTCTTGCATCATGTATCCAAATTCATCACTATACTTCGGTTGGTGCAGCCAAGATAATGTCATCCACATATATTTGGCATACAAACAGTTCACCATCATATGTCTTCGTGAAGAGTGGGGATCAAGGGATCCAGGTTTGAAGCCTTTGCTCTTCGTGAAGTCTTTGATTGTATCATACCAAAGCGCGAGGAGCTTGTTTGAGGCCATACAAGGTTTATTTAGCTTGTACACCATATCGTGATGTTTTGGATCTTCAAAGCCGTGGTTGAGCGACATATACTTCTTCTTCAATCTTGCCGTTGAGAAATGCACTTTTCACATCCATTTGATAGAGCAAGATGTTGTGGTGGTTAGCATAGGCTAGTAGTATGCTAATAGCTTCAAGCCTAGCTACAGAGCAAATGTTTCATCAAGTCAATTCCTTCAACTTGAGTATATCCTTGAGCCACAAGTCGTGCTTTGTTTCTCGATTTACTTGACCATGCTCATCTTGCTTGTTTCGATATATCCATTTGGTGCCAATAATGTTATGCTTATGCAGGGTCGTGACGCTTGACAAGTTCCCAAACATTATTCAGCTTGAACTGTTGAAGTTCTTCTTGCATAGCTTGAATCCATTCTCGTTCCATAAAAGCTTCAAAGAACTTTCTTGGTTCGATATTGACACAAATGAAAAGTGCCCAGTAAATTTGCTAGCTGTGTTGCTCTTGAGCGAGTAAGCGGACCAGTGCATTGATGCTATCGATTATCTTCTCAATCTGTACTTCATTTGCAACTCGAGGATGAATCGGACGAAGACTTTGCTCATGCGATCATTAGATCATTGTCATCATTGGGAGGATTGTCTTCAGGTTGGTTAGGTGCAGAAATGATAAGTTCCTCTTCAGTGTGTGCTTCATTTGGCATGATTTCACCAGCCCCATCAGCTTGATAGATTCACATGGGAGCTTCGCCTAGTGTACTTGGCAGGAACTCTTTTGTGAACCATTGGTTTCATCAAATCGCACATCTACAGCTTCGACGATTTTGTAGAGATAGAGATTGAAGACTCAGAAGAGTGTGAGTCCTTTCCAAATCCGAGCATGAAGCCTTCGTGAGCTTTGGGTTCAAATTTTGACTTGTGATGGGGATCCTGATCCAAAGACTTAGCCCCAAATACTCAAGTAGTCGACATTTGGCTTCTTGCCAAGAAGGAGCTCATAGGATGTTTTGTTCAAGCTTATGGATATAAACACGGTTGATGACGTGACAAGTCAGTATCAATGGCTTCAGCCGTAACTTTCTTGGTGTCTTGTACTGCCGAGCATTGTTCGAGCCATCTCAATGAGGGTTCTGTTCTTGCGCCCACGATGCCATTTTGTCGAGGTGTGTATGGAGCAGAGAACTCATGAGTGATTCCTATGGTATCCAGATAAAGATCAAGTCCGTGTTCTTGAATTCAGTGTCATATCACTTCCGATATGCTTGATCTTGACGCCATAATTGTTCATTGCTCGATTGGCTGCTGGCAAGACATCTTGCACTTCGCCTTGTAGAGAATTATGTGCACCCATGTGTATCTTGAGTAGTCATCAACAATGACGGCTTACAGAGACAAGCAGTTGTTGTGAGGGTAGAGTAATGAGTAGGGCCAAACAAATCCATGTGTAACAAATCAAGGGTTGAGATGTCGCCATGATTGTCTTCGAGGGTGCTTTGCCCTAGTCATCTTCCAGCTTCGCAGCACCACACAAATGATCCTTCTTGAACTTGACACCTTCGATGCCTATGACATGCTTCTTCTTGGCGAGTGTGTGTAAGTTCCTCATGCCAGCATGCCCCAACCTCCGATGCCAGAGCCAGCATTCTGAAGCTTTTGCAAGAAGACATACGCAAGTCGTGGACTCACGAGAAATCTACCATGTATAGATCATCTTTCCTATACCCTTCAAAGACTAGAGACTTGTCGATTCCATTAGTACAAGGCAACGATATTTTCCGAATATCACAATCATGTTCAAGTCACAAAGCATTGAGATGTACATCAAGTTGAAACCAAGGGATTCAACAAGCATCACTTTATCCATGTGTTGATCCTTTGAGATTGCAACTCTACCTAGACCCAATACCTTGCTTTTACAAGGTCAAGAAATGTGATGTGACTCTTGTCCGATGGACGAAGGTTGAGTCCATGAGAAGACTTCTCATCACCAATATATGATTAGTGCATCCACCGTCCATAATCCATTCTCAAGCATGAGGTGTCATACCCTACAAGATGCTTAGGGGATAGGCTTCACCAAGAGCATTGTGAAGCATAAACATTTGACGTGCAAGTGGATTATTGAAGCTTAAATCAAGATTAGGACTGATAGGATGAATGGCAAACGATTCAGAACAAAATACATAGTGAGACCATTTGGGCATTTGATCTTGTGCCCTACAAGATGTTTTAGGTCCCCAGAATAGCATCGACGCCTTTGATTTTGGCCGAGACCCTTTCCGCAAAAGAGAGTTAATTCTTCTTAACCACCCACATCTTCGTGGGGTGGCTTAGAAGCAATGAGTCTAAGTGCAAGATCTGAGAATTTCGGCTTTGGAGCCCTAGCAAATAGCCTTGCAGAGATGAATGATACTCATATGAATAAGCGAAAGTTCTTAGTTCTATGAACATAGCGGTTTGAAGACACACGCCATATTCATAAATTTGAGTACGGTTTCCCGCAAAACATTGGCGTTAGGGTGACTCGTGAGTCCTCTGTCTCAGATGAAGCCTTTGGACCATATGACGCCTTAGGTCTGGGTTTGTCTTCTTCCTGTGTGGTGTCATGATGACATTCACTCGAAGATTCTCAAGACAGCTTTTTGGGAACCTGATCTTCTTCATAGGCGGTCCATTCCTCGCAGCTAGTACCAATATACCGCAAACACTTCACCATTCTGATTCTTGAACAGCTTATAGTTTGCATCAAAGGATTCATCAATGATAATAGGGTTAGCAGTGTAAAGCCAGATAAGGTGGATGGATCCATCAAGGTCCCTTTGCAGAACCCATGTGGTTTTGGGATACCGCTCAAGCTTCCAAAGAGGAACCATCAACATTCATTTTCCTCTCGAACCCAACACCCTCTTTCCTAGGGTTTCGGTCTAATCTGCTTTTGAGGACATCGCAGTGTCTCGATGCCCTTTCGACTTTTTATACATCCCTGTTTCAAGCAATGTCTTCAACCTAGCATTTTCATC
>JAHIAM010006322.1:0-24485 GCA_021605205.1 Aegilops longissima | reverse complement strand
CCTCCATGAAGAACTCCGTAATGAAAAGATGATAAAAGGAAGAGAAGTTGACAACACAAGGTGAAGCCTTGCAGTGATAAGATGAAGCTTTAAAATGATATAGCCGAGAAAACTTGGAACTCCGGAAAGAAAGATGAACAAATGAAATCAAGAATTTTGACGATCCTCCGAATAAGGAATTGAATTTACTCGATGGAACAAGAATAAGAATTACATTATGTTGATCCTTCACCAATTAAATTGATGACAAGCAATGGATTAGGCATACTACTTATTCTCATAGAAAGGATTAAGATAGATATGGCGAAACTTGGGAAGGTCTTCAACGAACCACCGTAGGATTGAAACAACGAATAAATTGATATGATAACAAAGGAAGTGAAATCTTGAACAAACCACCGTAAGAATTGAAAAGAACGAAGAAAAAAACTAATCACCGAAGAATTAGAAATGAACGAAGATACTTGAGAGAATTTAGATACATGAGAACGAAGAGATCATGAACTGATTAGTGAATACTTGAATGATGCACCGTCAGATTTGGAGAACAAGAGCTGAAAGCTGAAATGGATAATTCAAATGATGGGCTCGAGAATCAAACTGAAAAGATTTCTGAATTTCTTCGATGGGTGAAAAGAATTTCACAATCAAAACAATTATGAGGATGGCATGAAGCTAGAACCATGAATCTTGAAGAGAATGGAGCAAGATTAAAGAGAAACTCTTCTTCGTCTTCAAAATTCAAGAATGACGACGAGAAACATCACCATGAATTGTTGAAGCACTCGAATGAAAATTAGAAAGGTTGAACCAACAATGAAAATAATTTGAAAGATCTTGAGAAAGACATTTGACTGATGATAACTCATTCTTACGTCAAACTTTGCAAATGAATTTGGGAATAGCTCCTGAAAATTAGAAGAGTCGTAAGATCCTCGAAAAGACCTGTGGTTAGGGCCCACTCAAAAGAAACACCGCTGAACAATTGCTTGAAAGAGAGATTGCATTGGTTGAATTAAATGGGTTGAATGAGATAGCATCCTCAAAAGAACTTGAGTGAATTGAGAATGGAAACTAGAATCTTCCGAGATATCTTCAACACTGGAACAATTGAATAACGAGAAATGGATGATTAAGAGATGCAACCGACATGAGAAAGCATTTGAACCGATGAAAAGAATACGATCAACACTGAAAACTTGACTTAAATCCACCGGAGAAGAAAATTAGAATGGAACAATGATAAGGTTAAAGCTTCCTTAGCGCCTTCATGAGAAATCACCGATAAAACATTAAAGGAAAAGAATGAAGAAACTTCACTCAATAAAATGGATACTTGATTAAGAAATCTGAGTCCTTGAAGAAAAGGGTGGAGGGCGGAAAACAAAGGCAACTAGGGACGGATGAAACAAACACCGGCGAGAAAACTTAGAATTGATCTTGCGAATGTTGGAATGATCGAATCCACTTAAAGAGAAGCACGCCGTTAAGAAAAGAATTAACATGACAACCTCGATGATCAAGAAGGATTAGTATTCACATAGAAATATGAGAACACAATTTAGAATAAGGTATGGAATCAACACTTGACTTCAAGCAACTCAATACCACAAAACAAAACAAAACAAAGGATTTGGCTTCAAGAATGAGCCGAACAAACACATGATAAAGATTTCGCCAAAGTGTTCGTGGTGGGCCCACACGACACGACGATAGCGGACGCCACGAATGACAAACAAGACGTCCCCGAATCAGCATAGCCAAGGATTCTTTAAGACGCCTCACACCACCGAATCGACCGTGAATGGGCGGACCACTAGACGCTGAACCCTAATCTCAAATCATACATCCGTCGGAAAGAATATCCTGTAAGCTACTAGAATTCCCACCTATAAACTCCCAAACTTTCTGGTTATGCAATCTGGTGTTGGGGATACAGGGACACAAAATATATCACCCAAACTAACAATACCTAGATCCAATTGTATCCATCCACAACACATAACCAAGAAACTCGAAATCGTGGTACCTTGACCTTCAAAAGCATCCGTTATACAAGTCATGGCAATATTCTCAAGACTCGCCACAAGATCGGGCTATCGGGTTATCTCACCAACAACTGCACAAAAGAGATTTCGATGTCGGTAAAACTCAGTATTCCGAATCGCAACGATAAAATTGTGACGACAACACCGGAGCTCAACTCCCGGACACCGCCACAACCCCTAAATGTCGAAGGCACCAAGAACAATGTTCTCGCCACAAAACCATCGAACGATTCCAAGATACCCGCTGATCCTAAAAAATTTTTTAGTGAAATTTGAGGAGAGAAAAGTCAAAACATCTACGCCAGATACCTCACCAGAGCGATTTAAGGACCGAGGAGTAAAAGAATCCTACTCCGATATATATAATCCTAAGACTCAAAACATTTTCCGCTCTAGACTCAACAACGCCAAAGAAACAATCAAGTAGGGGCTCTTAAGTCGGGAAGGCTCGATTACCAACTTGTAACGCCTCGATGCGGCTATATCTCCCACGGTCGGGTTAACGACTTAGAGGCATAACCGCATTGAAAGCAATGTCGCAAGTGAGGTAATCTTCACACAACCCATGTAATACATAAGGGAAAGAGATACATAGTTGGCTTACAATCGCCACTTCACACAATACATGAGTAAAACATTACATCATACAGATACAATCAAGGTCCGACTACGGAACCAAAATAAAAGAAGACTACCCCAAATGCTACACAGATCCCCGATCGTCCCAACTGGCTCCACTATCGATCAACTCAAACGAAACAACACAATGAACAAGATCTTCATCGAAGCCTCCTTGAGCTTGATGCGCCACCGCACGGTTTCATCGGCACCGCAAACTGGTTTTGAAGTATCCGTGAGTCACGGGACTCAGCAATCTCACACCCGCAGATCAAGACTATTTAAGCTTAAAGGTAGGACAGGGTAGTGAGGTGGAGCTGCAGTGTTTACTCAGCATATATGGTGGCTAACATACGCAAAAGAGAGCGAGAAGAGAAGCAAAGCACGGTCGAACAACTATGATCAAGAAGTGATCCCAAACTACTTACATCAAACATAACTCCAACATCAGTGTTCACTTCCCTGACTCACCGAGAAGAGACCATCACGGTTACACACGCCGTTGGTGTATTTTAATTAAGATCAACTTCGGTTTTCTACAACCGACATTAACAAATTCCCATCTGCCACATAACCGCTGGCACGGCTTTCGAAAGATAATACCGCAGGGTGTCCCAACTTAGCCCATGATAAGCTCGCGATCAACGAAGGATATTCTTCTCCCGGAAGACCCGATCAGTCTCGAATCCCGCCACAAGACATTTCACAGCAATAAAACAAGACCAGCAAGCCGCCTGGATGTGCCGACAAATCTCGATAGGAGCTGCACATATCTCGTCTCGTGGCACACCGGATGAGCAAGACGCCGGGTTGGCATAAACCCTGATTGCCCAGGGGCGCCGGACATCGCCGGTTTGGACCAACACTCAAAGGAGAACTGCCCGGGGCTTAAATAAAGATGACCCCTGGCCCGAAACCCAAGGGAAAAGGGCATAGGTGAGGCAAATGGTAAAACCAATGTTGGGCCTTGCCGAAAAGTCTTATTCAAAGCGAACTGTCAAGGGGGTCCCATAAATCACCCGACCGCTGTTAGGGACGCAAAATCCGGGAACATAACACCGGTATGACGGAAACTAAGGCGGCAAGAGGAACAAAACACTGCATAAGGCCGAGCCTTCCACCCTTTACCAAGTGTATAGATGCATTAATTAAATAAGATATATTGTGATATCCCAACAAGTAAACATGTTCCAACAAGGAACAACATCTCCATGTTCCAACAAGGAACAAACTTCATCTTCACCGCAACTAACAACGCTATAAGAGGGGCTGAGCAAAGCGGTAACATAGCCAAACAACGGTTTGCTAGGAAAGGATGGTTAGAGGTTTGACATGGCAATGTGGGTGGCATGATATAGCAAGTGGTAGGCATCGAGCATAGGCATAGCAAAAGAGCGAGCATCTAGCAAGCAAAGATAGAAGTGATTTCGAGGGTATGGTCATCTTGCCCGAAATCCCGCAAGGAAGAAGAACGAGTCCATGAAGAAGACAAACGGATGTAGTCGAACGAATCCTCACAACTCCGAACGAAACCGGCTAACGAGAGAAGCAACCCGAAAGAAACAAACAACATAGTAAACACACAAGCATAAACATGTCATGATGCACAACAAGTATGATGCATGTCCGTTTAAATAGCATGGCATGGCAATATGCACAAACAATCCTACAATTAGTGGAGCTCAATATGCAACGAGTTGCATATTGACTAACACCACATCACTTATTTAGTTCTCTCCCGATTAGGTACTCAACAATATTAAATGTTATTAAACATGGCAAGAGGTGAAGCATAAATAAACTATCTATTTAGGCAAGTTTAAATGAGGCCGAAACAACAACAACAATTCCGGAAAATCCTCATGTCCATATTTCGAATTTGGTACTGATCTGACCTAAAGCATATTTTAGAGTTTTTAAACAGCAACATAAAGTGGACCATGTTAATCTAGGCATTTTTCCACCCCATTTACATATAAAGAACATTTAATTCGAAGTTACGGTTATTTAGTTATGAAATAAATCATTTTAGCATGGCATATTAGCAAATTTAAATAAACAGCAAGTTAAACATTTTAAACATGGATGAAAATGGCATATAATTAATCTACACGAAATTCTAAGCAATTTACATGCTTAAACCATTTTAATCCGGCGCGCGTTGATGAGTTATTAAATGCATGAAGTCTAAGGGTTTTCGCAAATCTGCTAAAATCACCGGATAAATAGACAAATCGCAGACGGAAAAAGACTACGCTGGGTCGAACCGCTAGCCCAACAAAGGCACAGTGGGGCTGGGAGGCAGCTCACCATGGGCCTTGGCCCGGTCGGTGAGGAAGGAGGGCCGAGGGTGGCGGACCTGACCGGGCCGAGGGAGGCCGGAAGGGGCGGGCTGGCCGGCCGCCCAGCTGGGTTGGGGAGGCCCACGCTGGTGCGGCCAACGACGGCGCGGACGGATCGGGCTCCTCCCGAACTTGCCAAAGGGCGGCGGCGCCGGAGGCCAAACGCCGCGCGAGGGAGCAGGACGGCGGGTTGGGCGAAGGGTGCCGAGACGGCTCGATCTGTCGCCCGGACCTGCTCTCCGGCCAGATCCGGAGGCAACACGCGACGATAGGGCGGGCGAGGAAGCTCCGGCGGCGGCTCCTGCGGGAAGAGAGAGAAACGGAGAGAGAGAGAGACGACGGGAGAGAGGGAGCAAGGCGGAGGAGCAGAGGGACGGGTCGGCTCGAGGTCGCCGGGCGGCGGTTCAGCCGCGGGCGCGGAGCAACGAGGCTTCGCGAAGCGGGTGCGGGAGCGAAGCGCCCCACGCTATGGGCGACGGTGGGCTCGCCTGGCCTGGGATGGGCTCAAGGGGCCCGGATGGCTTCAAAGGGCTCAAGCGGGTGGAGGCGCTGGGAAGACGTGGGAGGACAGGTGGCAGCCGGGCATTGGCTGGCAGGCGCCGGGGCTGATGTGGCGCGCTTTGCTGGTCCGCACGGTGGGCGGGCGCCAAGTGGCGGAGGAGGCTGGGGGCGGAAATTGAGGCGGGAGGCGGCGGCTGCAGGTTGGAGGCGCGGAAAAAGAGGAGGAGGGGGGTAGGACGGCCAGATTTGGAAGGAGGGGGGGTTAGGCTGCCCAAAATGGACAAGCGGTGTCCATTTATAGCACATAGCTAGGGTTTTGGGGGTTTTGGGGCCCTACGATCGCGATCGTGCGGCTCCGGACAGAGGGGAAACTAGGTGGGCTGCGGGTGGGCTGTGACGAGAGGGTCTGGACTGAGGGGAGAGAATAGAAATGCAGCCCGGCAACTGTTTCCGGAGACCGAAAACGTCCGACGAAGGTACCGGCAATGGTACCGCTATGTTTAACGGTTGGGCTATCAAACGGACTCAATGCGATTTAAACTTGGCAGGCGGCCTGTCTACACTATAATAAGACCGCATGACAAGTTGCAACCCATTCCGAGAACATTATTATGCCACTAATAAAATAATATTTCGAGAAAAAGCGCTGCGGCGAAAGTGTATCGGGCTCGGAACGACAACCGAGAGAACCGACGAATGACGACCGGATGCAAGTTTTGAAAACATGCGGATGAAATGCAGATGATGACATGAGATGAGATGCACAACAAGAACAAAATGCAAAACAACAGATAAAACCCAACCACGAAGGAAAAATCATATCGCATCTCCGAAAAAGGCAAGAGTTGGAGTTACGAATATGGAAAGTTGTATCCGGGGTGTTACAGTGCGGGCGGGGCGGACGGAGCTCGTGGGGGCGCGCGGGATCCGGGCCTAGGAGGGCCCGCGATGGGCTTCCCCGGCCGCGGGTGGAGGGGAACGGCGGCGGCGCATTGGCTGCGGGGCGCGCTGAGGCGACGTGGTCGCCCGGATTGGCCGGCTGACGAGGAGGCGGGGCGGACGCGTCTGGGCGGCGGGTGGACACGTCCGGTGGCGAAGCGTGGGATTTTTAGGGTTTCGCTCATGAATTCGGCTCGCAAAAAAATGGAGGGGAGGCCTTATTTATAGATAGAGGAGCTAGAGAGTCCAAATGAGGTGCGGTTGCCACGCGATCGTGATCGAACGAATCGAGAGCATGGAGGGGAGTTTGGTGGGTTTTGGGCCACTTTGAAAGGGTGTTGGGCTGCACACGAAAGAGGCTTTTATGGTTACCCGCTAACTGCTGAGTACCAAACGACCTCCAAATGGCACAAAACTTGACAGGTGGTCTACCGTGCTATACCAAGGCCGCTTGACAAACCTCGGTCCATTCCGAGACCGCTTAATACCCGCACACGAAAAGAGGTAAAAGGGGCGCCGGAGACATACGAAAAGCCGGATTGCAAACGGATAACGGGAAAATGCTCGGATGCATGAGATTTAACACGATGCAAAATCAGATGCACATGATGACATGGCAAAATGCAAAACGCAAGCAAATGACATGGCAAAGACGGCGAATAATCGCGTACACCGGGCGATCGAATCCGGGCGCACACTGTGGCCCGCAAGGGTCTTGCCGCATGCGGTTGTCGCCCCCGCAAGGATCTAGCCGGGGGTCTTGTGGTCTACCCCGGCAAGGATCTTGCCGAGAATCGTCATCTTCTAATCCTCATCTGATCTTGAATATGTCTTCATAAAGATCTGCATGCCACCACAGAGGTGCCTTTCCGAGCCTTGGCCCCACGCTGATGGTGGCGCTGGGGGCCGTGGGCTCAAGGGTGGCTCGCTCTATTGGTGCGGGGCGAGCTGTCCCGCAAGGGTCTTGTCGGGCCACTGAGGCCGCCAAAGTGTCTTGTCGGGGAACTTGCTTGCCCCTCCGCTTCTTCGTGGTCTTGGCCTTGGCGCTGCTTTGATCGCCTTGGGCTTTGGTCTTACTCTGGCTCACCTCCCTTGTTCTGCTTGGTGTGGCCATGGGCGCTGCTCGACCGCCTGCACATGTAATGGGGTACAAAAACGTGCCCCTATTTTTGTACACCGGCAGAGCCCCGCCTGGGCCACATAAGCGCCGACACGTTGTTGGGCCAGCCCAAACGGTGCGCTGGCAGGTGGGGCGTTTTTACCGCAGAAGATTCTTCAAGGCTTCGCCCCCACGACCCAAGACGCGGGCGCGCATGGAAGGGGTGTGTGTGACGCATGGCATGCGTGGTGCGGTTTCCACATGCATGTGTCACATCGCAGTAAAGAGGCAGCTCGCGCCCTCCCCGTAAAAAGAGGGAGGCGCGGAGGCGCGGCTCATTTACTGAGCGGGGCCGGGGTGCGGTCTTCAAGGCGTCCACTCCCCACGATCACGGGGTGGGGAGAAGTCGCCTCACCCGTCCCCTCAGTTCTGCATGACTGCCACGCGTCTTTCATGTGCTTGGGGTGGCAAACGGTGGAGGCGGGAAGCCGGCCGTCGCTAGTTGGGGCAGCGGTTCGGTCCTGATTCCCTGTGCCTCCAGTGTCTGGATTGGTCGAGCGGGGCGGCCGAGCCTCAACCCTGTTCCTTTATAAAGAGGGGGAAGGGGGGATGGCATCCCGCATTCTTCCATCTTTATCCCCCTGCTTCTGCTTCTTCCTCTCACCAGCCATGGAGAAGGGGAATCCTGGTCCCTCAACGGTGGCGGCGAGGGTCGCCGCTCGACAGCACGTCCTCCCCTCCTCCTGAGCCCGTGGTGGTGGAACCGACCGCGAGGGGAAGGGGGAGGGGACGAGGCCGTGGGTGAGGCCGGGCAGAGGCCGTAGCACTCGGGGAATAGGAGGACGGGGTGGCGCGTCGGCCTCGCCCCCGCCAATGATGCCCTTCCCGATGGAGGGCCACGTTGAAGACCAGCCTTGCGAAGTTCTTCATCAGCTCCGCCGCCCCCACGCCGCCAGCCTTCGCCTTCCTACCCTGTTCGCCGGGTGATGGAGTTGTCTCCGCCTGCACCTCAGGCTGCACATGAGGGGCTGTGGGAACGGGGCATGTGGGTCGCACGCCGATTTCTGTGCTCCTCGAAGTTATGTATCTCCGCCAGGATGGAAGACGTCACTGATCCACATCCCGACGGCTCGCCCTCTACTTCAAATTAATGGAGGACGGCATGCTTTCCGCCAAGGTCTTCGGAGAGTTTGGAACTCATCTGAAATGCTGCGGAGAGCTCCTCTCGATGGAGATTATGACGATGGAAGCTCGCCCTGAGCGAAGCGACGAGGGGACAGCAGGACTAGTCCGACCAGGCGCCGGACGTCCCAAGGCCGGGCGGTGCGGCTGCAGCAGCATCCAGACCTCTGGCCGCCTCCCGTAGGGTTTTGCCGGGCGGACCAGCCTTGAACTTATCGGGCCGCCTCCTTGGGCGGCCACGCCGGAGGTTGCGAAGAGGAAGAGGATGGGCAGCAAGGCCAACTCGAGTACGCTGGCACCAACGCTTTCATCGCAGATCGCCGGGTCCTTCCGCTTCATCTTCCAGCTCCTTTCCCGCACCGTTATCACCGCCCGCCTGGGCGGTCACCAAGGTGTTCTCTTGGTTCTTTCGCTGCTCAGAGCTCATTTAGGCGCCTTTTGCCCTCTCGCCTCCTTGACCTGCCTCCCGAGGAGAGGGACAAAAGGGATTACGGCACCTTATCTCTTTTTTATCCGTAGCCTCGGGCCTTGTTGAATTCAAACCTTGTAATCCCTTTGTCCATGTTTTTTATTTCGCATTTAACCGTAATCGCACGGGTGTTTTTAATGAAAAGGGATGCTTGCCGGGCTTTTCGCTCGTGGGTAAATCCCGCGACAAGGAGTAAATCCTCGCTATTTGTTTAATGTAAACGTTACCAGCAACAAAGGCCTTGCTGCCCTCACTGCTCGACTGCTTCGCGCTTCTTGGCAGAGGCAGGGAAGAAGTGGGCTTGTGCTCCTCGTTTCTACCTCCTTGTCGTCATGCGGCTACAACCAAATCCGACCCAGAAATAATCATCGTATAGGGAAAAGGAGCACGACAGCCTAGAGATAAAAACGAGGCTTCACATGCCCCAATCCTGTTTTGAAACGCATGATAGGGGATAAAAGACTTATCTAGATATGCAGCCCCGGCAGTCTTATCTTGCCGCTGTTGATCCTCGATTTTGCAGCCCCGCAACTCGGGTTTGCCGGGTCGGGATGCCACCGCTTCTTTCTTCCAAGTAGCTCAGCGTATGCTCATGTGCCTTATGTAACCAAAAAGGATGTAAGAGGACGCCACCGACCTCTAAGCTAGGGGTTAGTCGCCGCTAAGCACTATTAACCCTAACCGAGGAAGAGACTCAACCTAGCATGCATGCTATGACTTAGGGATCCAGCGCTCATTTATTTATGCTCGTGGTCTGCTACCGGCTCGCATAAAGGGTCACATGCCTTGCCGCAAATCTTGTACAAAAGGTGGTTTGTCGAGGTCTCGGCAAGTCGCCGCTTTATGGGTAAAACTTATGAAGATGCTCAATGTTCCAGAGTTGCTCATCGACGGCATCTTCGGTCTCTAGGCGGACTGCGCCAGTTCGTGACTCAGACACCCGATAAGGGCCTTCCCACTTTGGTGTCAACTTGTTGAATTTCTGGCCGATCGAACGCTACCAAGAACAAGGTCGCCTTCCTCAAAGCTTCGCATGAACCTTGCGGTTATGGTAGCGGCGCAAGGCTTGCTGGTAGAGTGTCATCACACAGCCGCCTCAAGACGATCTTTTCTCAAGGAGCGCCGCACATCTTGGCGCAACGGCTCGCTCAAGATCATCATAAGCAGCACCGAGGTGACCCGTGATATGAGTTCCATGGGGAGAACTGCTTCTGCCCCATATACCAGGGCAAAAGGTGTCCGCCGGTGGCTCGATTTGGCGCCGCCCTAATCGACCAAAGAACCGCCGGCAAGTAATCAACCCAGCCTTCCACTCTTGTGCAGCTTGTCAAAGGTCTGCTCAGCCTCGCAACACTTCAGCATTTGCCCTTCCACTTGGCTGTTCCTCCGGGATGTGCCAATCACAGACCTTTGCCGCCGAGGTCTTGATGTACCGCATGAAGGCGTGGCTTGTGAACTGCGTGCCATTGTCGGTGATGACTCTGTTTGGCACACCAAAATGGCAGACCAGTCCTTTGAAGAACTTGACGGCTGACAGAGCAGTCACCTTCCTCACTGCTTCCACTTCCGGCCACTTTGTGAACTTGTCGATTGCAACGTACAAGTACTCAAAGCCCCCGACAGCGCGGGGGAAAGGGTCCAATATATCGAGCCCCCAGACCGAGAATGGCCAGGAGAGAGGGATTGTTTGAAGGGCTTGAGCCGGCTGATGAAGCTTCTTTGATTGGAACTGGCACGCGTCACACTTGGTTACTAGTGCCATCGCATCCTGGAGGGCAATGGGCCAGAAGAAACCTTGCCGGAACGCCTTCCCGGCAAGTGCCCTTGACCCTACGTGGGTGCCACATATGCCTCCATGTATCTCCACCAACAGCTCCAGTCCTTCCTGCCGGGGGATGCACTTGAGTTTCACACCATTTGGCCTCCTACGGTACAGGACATCATCGATTTAACTGGTATGTATGGACCGACGGCTACTTTTCTCGCTTCTTCCTGCTCCTCAGGAAGCTCCCCTGTTTGGAGGAAGTGGAAGGTATGCTGCGCCCATGCCGGAGCCTGGGGCTCGACGGCAAGGACCAAAGGCATTTCTTCTGCCATGGGAACGACTATCTCTACGGCAAGGGCTTGATGCCCTGCCGGAGCCGCTGTTTTGGGCAGGCTCAACGTCTGCGGGTAGCACTTTGCCGCAGCCCTAGGGCGCCGGTAGGGAAGTACTTAGGGACCTGATTTCTCCGCTTGTTCTGCCCTAATCGATGGTTCGACGGATGGTCGAGTTAGCCGAGCAAAAGGTACATGGTTCCACTGTAGCTTGAATGTGGCACGCTTTGACAGTAATCCGCGATGTCGTTTCCGCCGCTGGGGACGGTTCACTGGATACCGCTAAAGCTGCCTCCAGCTTCTCACCTCATCTACGTAAGCTTCCATCAATGGGCTCGATAATCCTTGTTGACCTGCCTCGACAACGAGCTGCGAGTCACCCCTGACGATGAGCTTCTTAACCCCGAGGTCTGCCGCGATCCTGAGACCGGCAAGCAATCCCTCGTACTTGGCAATGTTGTTGGTGGACATCTCCCCGGGGAAGTGCATCTGAATCACGTACTTGAGGTGTTCTCTGGTGGGTGCGACGAGTAGCACGCCGGCACCGGCGCCTTGCAGCAAGAAAGCCCCATCAAAGTACATGATCCAGTCGTGGTCTGCTTCCTTGCCGGGGAGAGTGGTCTCCTGGATTTTTTCATCAGGCGTCGAGGTCCATTCTGCGATGAACTCCGCTAAGACTCTGCTCTTAATTGTTGAGGTACTTTCAAACTTCAAACCAAACTTGATAGCTCCAGGCCCATTCCACAATCCTTCCGGCTAAGGCCCTGGTTTGCCTCGATCCCGCTTATGACACAAAGAACCCGAGAAGCTTGCTGGACGGAACACCGAAGACACACTTCTCAGGGTTCATCTTGAGGTTGATCTTGCGCAGGTTAGCAAATGTCTCTTCCAGATCTTGCACAAGAGCTGGCACGTCCTTGGTTTTGACCACTATGTCATCCATGTAGGTCTCCATATTTCTATGGAGCTGGGGTTCAAAACCACTTTGGACTGCTCTTGTGAACATTGAGCCAGCACTCTTCAACCCGAAAGGCATCCGTAAAAAGCAATACGTACCACATGGGGTGATGAATGCTATCTTCTCTTCATCTTCTCTCGCCATGAAGATCTGTGGTAGCCCGAGTAGGCGCCGAGGAATGATAGCAGGTCACACC
Organism: Aegilops longissima; assembly: GCA_021605205.1. Classification (NCBI taxonomy): domain Eukaryota; kingdom Viridiplantae; phylum Streptophyta; class Magnoliopsida; order Poales; family Poaceae; genus Aegilops; species Aegilops longissima. Next base: position 12,036 of record JAHIAM010006322.1, on the reverse strand, counting down.
CCGCCATGGAGTCAATAATCTGGTCGATGCGCGGCAATGGAAGGGGTCCTTAGGGCAAGCCTTGTTGATATCTCGTAATCAATACACAGCCTTCACTTCCCATTCGCTTTGCGCATCACTACCGGATTGGCTAACCATGTCGGGTGGAGCACACCTCTCACCAAACCTGCCGCTTCCAACTTCCTGATCTCCTCTGTGATGAACTCCTGCCTCTCTAGAGCATGCTTTCTGACCTTCTGCTTGACGGGCCGCGCATAGGGGCAGACAGCTAGGTGGTGCTCAATCACCTCCCTGGGAACACCGGGGATGTGGGATGCTTGCCATGCAAACACGTCGACATTCGCCCGCAGGAAAGTGACGAGCGCGCCTTCCTATTTGCTGTCGAGGGTGGAGCCTATGGTGAAGGCCCCTCCCATGCCATCCTCCCTGACGGGCACCTTCTTGGTTTGCGGCGGCTCGGCCCTGGGTCTCTTGCTCTTGTCGGTAGAGCTCTCTGGCATGTCCTTGACGGTAGCACAACACTCCGAGGAGGTGCACTTGCCAGAGTGGATGCGAGAGGTCTTACCGGGCTTCTTCTTCCCTCCCGGGGTTTCAGCAGCAGGAGCAGGTGCCTTGGCGGCAGCCGCAGCAACTGCTTCCCGGTAGAGCTGGTCAGCGTAGATCAGCGCATCCTTCTTGTCGGAGGGGACGGAGATGATGGTCAATGGCCTGGGCATCTTCAACATGTTGTAGGCGTAGTGTGACGCCGCCATGAACTTGGCTAGTGCCGGGCGGCCGAGGATCCCGTTGTAGGGCAAGGGGATCTCGGCTACATCAAAGACGATCCACTCCGTCCTATAGTTCAACCCTCCTCCAAATGTCACAGGGAGTGTGACCTTTCCTTCGGTTGGCTCCTCCTCGATTGACCCCTTGAAACGCGCCCGCTTCCTCGAGGTCTCAATCAGGATTTGTAACTTTTGATCACGACAAAGCAGATCAGGTTCAGGCCGCCCCACCATCAACCAACATCTTGTTCACTCTGAAGTTTGCGATCGCTGGTGAGACCAACACGGTAGCACCCGACCGCTGCCAGCGGTCGTGGTGATCCTCGGCGCCAAAGATGAGGGGCGGTTGACCACTTCAGCGCTTCGAGCATCGAACGACGGCTCGCTGGTTGTAATCTCACGCACCCACCGCTTGAGCCGGCGGTGAGAAGTATGCAGCGAGGCGCCGCCATTGATGCACATGGCCTCAGAGCTCTTCGAACCCTTGCTCACCAGACTGCCGCCCTCGCCGTGATCGCCGCCTTCCTGCTTTTGTCGCGGCGCCGGGCGGGCCTCTCTTGCTGGTTGTCCTGCCGGGCGGCCTCCTTGGCCGCCACGCTTCTTGCCGGACCCCCCAGCATCGTCCTGGTCCTTCTCCTTGTCTCGCCTCTCATACTTAGCCGGCAGTTCTGGAGCTCGTGGCCCTTGGTGCGTGGGATTTTGCAGATTGCTTGTCGGCTCCCTGCTTGTCGGTAGCCGCCAAGGCTCGGCAGCGCGCGCACCTGCAATCTTTGCCGGGCGCTCGCTGACCTTCTTGTGGCACCGTGTCGCTGCACTTCAACGCATGAACGGCCTTGCCCTTGCATTTCGCTGCGACACCGCCCTTCCTCGTCGGGTAGTGGCGCTTTCATCGGTAGAGTCGATTTCGCGACCGCATCTTCGCCGGGTACTTGCTTCCTCTTCAGCCCGGCACACTTATCGACTGTAATGTATAGCTCAGCCACGCCCTTAACTTTGGTCATCGCTAGTTCTTCGCAAGATCTTGCGCAGTGCACGCTCGTGGAACGCGCTAATCACAGCGGCAGGATCAACGCCGGGATGTTGTATCGCACCGGCTGAATCTTCGGATGTGCTTGCGCAGGTCTCCCTTCCTTCCGGGAAAGATGTGCAGATCATCGGCCTGGCCATGAGCTTGGTGGCCTCTCGTGAAGGCGCCAACGAACTCATGGCACAGATCCCACCAAGAAGAAATGGAATCCACCGCAAGTGTATCAACCAAGACATCACATTGGGCTTGAGCGCCAAGGAAATAGGTTGCAGCACTTTGTCGCCACGAGCCCCAGAGAGCCTGATCATGATGGTGTAGATGCCGAGGAACTCGGACGGATGGGTTTTGCCAAGTACTTCGCCGACGCCGGGCTTGAACGCGCGGTGGACGGCCACTTGAACTGCCGCAGCTCACGGTAAAGGCCGGTAGCCCACCGTAAGGTAGGTCACGCCGGAGCCCCCGTGTTGGGTGGTCCATAGAGGGTCCTGCCCGCTTGTCCCATCGGGCGGCGCTGCTTGCCGCCGACGCCGATGGTAGTTCGAAGCCTTCGTGAGCTCGCTCTCAAAGGACTGGCGCTGGTCGCGAGGGTCCATGGGTCGACGACGCTATGGAGATGTTATCACAAGCGCCGCCACGACGGGCCGATGCCCGCGGGCGGCCGGCGCAGGAGGAGGAGAGTGCACCGTGGCCAGAGCTCCTCAGTCCTCCCAGCCAAGATGTGGTGGCTCGGGGCACCGACCGAGGGTTCCGCTGGTCGCAGATCGCCTTTGTTGGCGGCGGCAACGAGGTTCGGATGGTGGCCCTCCACTCGCCAAGCTTCTCCGCCGCAGAGGGAAATTGGCGAGCAGCGCGCGCGCCAAAGCTCACCGGCGCATGCGGTGGCGACAGCTGCGGATCGCGCACGCCGACTTCTAACCACGCTAGAAGGAGCTCCGCCATGACCCAGCGGCTGCGCGTTATTTTCGCCAGCGCCTCGGCGAGCGCGTTGAACCCTTCATCTTGCCGACGACGACATGGTTTTTCCCACGGCGGTGCCTGTGGTCACCAACGTGGTGACGCTTATTCAGCGCCGACACCATGGGAAGAACGCCCGGTGGTCGCCGTGTATGCGCCCCGAGGTCACCGCGCCGCCTCTAAGTCGGCACAAAGACACCTTCGAAGGCCCAGCTCCGCTTTTGGATCCAGCGACGTAGCTAGTCGTCTGGCGCACGAACGACGCCGCCGCCAGTTCACCACCGGGCGATATTAGTGCTTGCGGGCCGCGCCCGGTCCTGTTTACGACCGTCCGCTGCTTGTCCGCACCGCACGGGCCGCTCGCTCCCAACGAGCTGATCGCCGTGGCCGCCTTATTCTTAGGGGCCATGGCGATGAAGAACTGCTAGGCTAACTACCGCACCAGATTCTCACAATTGCGCCCCCACTTGGCGCGCCAAAGATGTCGATGTGGAACGACACCTATGGGATCACACAAGAATCCTTACCACGATTGCTGTGGCCAGGTTGCAAGGAGAGCAGGGCTAGTAGACAACACAAGGATCGCTACCTGTGTTCGGGCCGCGAGGATGCGAAACCCTAGTCCTGATTTGGTGGGTGTATTTCGAGAGTTCTTCAGCTCGTACTAGCCGTGGTCGCGCAAGGTTGGTTCGAAGAGCCTAATCCTTCTCCAAGATGCCATGGGCCCCTTTTATAGTTGAAAGGCTGCCACAAGGATCACAGGAGGTGGAAAGGCGTGAAAGTGCCCCGAGCTTATCGTCAGACACAGACAAGACGATCCAATGCGAGTCTGAACACCCTCGGATGTAACTTTCCATAATTGTAACTCCAACTCTTGCCATTTTCGCATCGTGATATGATTTTCCTCCGTGGTTGGGTTTTTCTTCATTTTTGCATTTTGTCCATTTCATGCTTTTATATCATGTCATCATGTGCATCGATTTGCATACGTGTTCGCCCCATGATTCCGAGCATTTTCCCGCTGTCCGCTTTTGCAATCCGCACTCCTATCTCTCCGGCGCCCCTTTTACGCTTTTTCTGTGAGCGGTACTAAACCTTCTCGGAATGGACCGAGGTTTGTCAAGTGGTTCTGGTATACCGGTAGTCCACCGTCAAGTTTCGGGTCATTTGAGCTCGCTTGGTACTCCAACGGTTAACCGACTCTCAAGCAAAGGCCTCTTTAAGTTGCAGCCCAACACCCCTTCAAAATAGTCCAATAACCCATCTAAGTCACTTCCATGCTTCTCCGTCGCTCGATCACGATCGTGGGCGAAAACTACACCTCATTTGGACTCTCCTAGCTCCTCTATGCCTATTTAAACACCTCCCCGGCCCAAATCCGGTCTTCTTCCTCCCGAAACCCTAAATTTCCTCCACACAGACCGACACGCCCGCCACCGTCTCGACGAAAACTGGCCACAAGACTGCCTTCAGGCAGGCCACGGGCCTTCGGTCATTTCACACGCCGGCTGCCAGCTGGCTGCAAAGGCCCGCCCGGCTGCACAAGGCTTCACTGCTCCCGCTACCTGCCGCCATGACGAAACCCCTGCTGGCTGCTGCTGGCGCTGGCCCAAGGGGCTCGGCTTTCGCTCAAGGCTACGCTGCCCTGCTACCTGCCGCCATGACGAATCCCTCGCCGCCATGCTGATTCGCCGGCCGGTCGCCGCTCGCCCGTCGCCACCGCCTCCTCGCTGCCTCCGCTCGCCGCCTGCCGACCACCGCCTGCTTTCACTGCCACAGTTTCGCTGCCGCTTGCCGCTGCTGGCCACTGAGTTCGCCGCCTCCGTCCGCCGCCGCTCCGCCGGGCGACCTCGGCGGCCCCTGCCTTCCTCCCAAGGCTGCGGCGAGCAGCAGGCAGGCCGCCCTCCCCGATCCGATCGATCCGGATCGAGATCCTGCTGGTTGACTTCTTCCCTAAAATTCATCTAAGTTTTATTCCGCTAATTATTTCGAGGCATTTTCAACGATCATAACTGCATCGCTGTTCGCTTTTATGCGCGTAATATGTCAAAATGTTCGCCTCAAGAGTAGATCATTTCATCTCATTGCATCATTTTCATTTGAGCTCATCTTGATGCCCGAAATGCTGTTAGAAGAGGGCTATGTGATGTTAGTTTCGCTTTCTAATGTAACATGCAATTTTGTTATTTTTGCTATGATTGATGTGTGCACCCTATGAATTTGAGTCCTACATGTGTTTTGTAATATGCCATGCCATCTTTCCAGGGGTGTATGCCATGTATTTTTGTGATCTATGTGGTGACTAGCACAAGCATGCAAAGTAGGCTTCCTGATGTTGCTGTTTTCAGCTCTGTTTTGCTGATATTTTGATGCCATGTTAACTTGATGCTAACAAGAGATCTATGCATATTTTGAGATACTTCAGTAAGGATGTTTTGAACATATGGTTATGCTGTATCCATCCATGCCTTTGTTTGCAATTATGGAGTGCCATAGCTTGAGTCAATCGAGCGCTACTTTTGCTATAAAATGTTTCCTGGCAGATTGTTTACATGTTATTCAATTTTGCCAAGGTTGTTGTGGTTGATCCGTATGCTTTGATGTTGTTCTTGCCATGTATGTCTTCTATGCCATGTCTTCTTGATGTATGTATGCTTAGTTTATCATGTAAGGCTCTGTAGTGAGTGCTTTGAACTCTTGAACATGCCTACTTGTTATCTGTTTTGACATGCCCTGTAGCTGAATCTGTTAACGAAACTTGCGATATTGACATGGGTGTTACTATATTTTCTGATCCTTTTTGGCTTATGGTCAGTAAGGGACTTTTGTTCTATGCTTTGAGTAGATTCATGATATGCCTTGTTTTTCTATTATAAGTTCCTGTAGCATTTTTTTCTTGCTCAACATTGCTACCGATGCTGTTTTTGCCATGTCCAAATTTCGATATTTTGTGCACTTTTGCCATGCTTGTTTGAACCTGTTATGATGTGAACTAGCCGTAGCTCAGTGCTCATCTTTTGTCAAGCACCTTGAGTAGACCACTGACATATACTTTGTTGGTACGTTTGGGTGCAGTAGCTTAATTTCTTGTTGCTTGCTAAGTGGTATCATGCTGTTAATGGCAGATTTGTGCCATTCTTGTTTTGCTTGTCATTTGCAAACCGTGCATCCGATTCCGGTGATCTTTATATCGATTTCAACCAAATCATCTCATCTTTCCAGCGGCATACTTGGTTTGCCAAGTTGATGCCTGGTTCATCATTTACCTTCCGGAGCGCCGCATACGCATTGCATATCACATCCCGCATATCATGCCATATTTTGCATCATGTTGATTGTGCATTGCACCGTGATTTATTGTGGTTCCTTTGTTTGTGTTCTTGCTTTGGGTAGAGCCGAGACGAGTACGTGAACGAGGAACCTGTTGAGAACGCTTACGAGGATCAAGCTCGACAACTCGAGAACATTGCAAGCAAGATGACCATACCTCGAAATCACTTCTATCTTTGCTATGCTAGTTGCTCGCTTTTTGCTATGCCTATGCCATGATGCCTACCACTTGCTATATCATGCCACCCATATTGCCATGCCAGCACCTAACCATCCTTTCCTAGCAAACCGTTGATTGGCTATGTTACCGCTTGCTCAGCCCCTCTTATAGCTGCCATAGTCGCAGTGAAGATGAAGTTTGTTCCTTGTTGAACATGGAGATGTTGTTCCTTGTTGGAACATATTTACTTGTTGGGGATATCACAATATATATCTGCTATAATTAATGCATCTATATACTTGGTAAAGGGTGGAAGGCTCGCCTTATGCCCGGTGTTTTGTTCCACTCTTGCCACCCTAGTTTCCGCCATACCGTGTTATGTTCCTTGATTTCGCTCTTTACACGGTTGTGATTTATGGGACCCCTTGATAGTTCGCTTTGAATAAGACTCTGCCCAGAAGGCCCAACTTTGGTTTTACCATTTGCCACCTAAGCCTTTTTCCCCGGTTTTCGCGAGCCCGAGGGTCATCTTTATTTTAACCCCCGACCAGTGCTCCTTCGAGTGCTGGCCCAAACTAGAGTGTTTTGTAGCCATCAAGGAAACTTGAGGTCTGGTTTTAGTTGTACGGACTGCTCATCCGGTGTGCCCCGAGAACGAGATATGTGTAGCTCCTATCGGGATTTGTCGGCACATTCGGGCGGCTTTGCTGGTCTTGTTTTATTGCTGTCAAAATGTCTTGTAGTCCGGGATTCCGAGATTGATCGGTCTTCCCGGAGAAGGAATATCCTTCGCTGATCGTGAGAGCTTATAATGGGCTGTTGGGACACCCCGCAGGTATTATCTTTGGAAAGCCGTGCCATGTTATGAGGCAGATGGGAATTTGTTAATGTCCGTTGTAGAAAACCCGGTTGACCTCATTTAAAATACACATCAATCAAGGTGTAACTGGATGGTCTCTTCTCGGAGTCCGGAAGTGAACACGGTGTTGGAGTTATGATTGACGTAAGTAGTTCAGATCACTTCTTGATCGATACTAGCTTCACGACCGTGCTTTGCTCCTCTCCTCGCCTCTTTATGTAATGTAGCCACCATATATGCTAGTCGCTTGCAGAGCTCCACCTTACAACTCGTCCTTCCCATAAGCTTAAATAGTCTCGATCTCGGGTGTGAGATTGCTGAGTCCCCGTGACTCACAGATTCTACCAAAACAGTTGCAGCCGACGATGCCAAGGCAGGTGACGAACCGAGCTCAAGTGGGAGTTCGACGAGGAACGTGGTCACATTATGTGTCTTTTTTCGATGACCAGAGTGGTGCTCAGCTGGGACGATCGGGATCTGTAGCATTTGGGGTATCTTTTTATTTTGGTTCCGTAGTCGGACCTTGAGTGTAATCAATGATGGATGTTTATTTATGTATTGTGTGAAGTGGTGACTGTAAGCCAACTATGTATCTCTTTCCTTATGTATTACATGGGTTGTGTGAAGATTACCTCACTTGCGACATTTCTTTTAATGCGGTTATGCTCTAAGTCGTGCTTCGACACGGGAGATATAGCCGCATCGAGGGCGCTATGTTGGTAATCGAGCCTTCCCACTTAGGAGCCCCCTACTTGATTGTTTGCTAGCTTGTTGAGTCTAGAACGGAAAATGTTTTGAGTCTTAGGATTATATATATAGGAGAGTAGGATTCTTTTTACTCCCTAGTCCCTTCTGCTCGCTCGGGTGAGGTATCCCGACGAGAGTTTTGACTCTCCTCTCTCAAATTTCACTAAATTTTTTTAGGATCACGCTGGTATCTTGGGATCGTTCGATGGTTTTGTGACGAGAACATTGTTCTTGGTGCCTCCCGACATTTATGGGTTGTGGCAGTGTCCCGGGAGTTGAGCTCCGAGGTGTTGTCGCCACAATTTTATCGCTGCAGCTTCTCGAATACCGAGATTTGCCGACATCGAAATCTCTTTTGTGCAGTTGTTGGTGAGATAACCCCGATAACCCAAGATCAAGCGAGCTCGAGTATTGCCATGACTCGTGATAACGGATGCTTTTCAAGGTCGAGGTACACGATTTCGAGGATTTCTTGGTTATGTGTTGACGGATGGATACAAATGGATCTAGGATTGTTAGTTTGGGTGATATATTTTGTGTCCCCGTATCCCCAACACCAGATTGCATAACCAGAAAGTTTCGGAGTTTATAGGTGGGATTCAAGTAGCTCCTAGCATTTCTTCCCGCAGATATTTGGTTCGTGATTGGGTAATCCTTACCACTTATTTGTTCCAGTCTTACCTTGTTATTTTTTTTCATCAACCTTTATCTAAGTGGCTTCTCACCTTAATGGACGTGTGATGTTCGCTTTTGGAATTCATTCATTCATCCTTGTTCGAATGTTTATTGTGAAGACTATATGTTGCAATTTCTATCCGTTGATTCTACTTGACTATTTGTCTATCAAAGTGCTAACGGATGTCACCTCTTCAGATGGCTCCGCCAACGCCGCTTAATCCGGAATGCAATGAAGGGAATCACCGAACCTCCACCTCCACCTCCGCCCGGAGGCCCGGAAAGCTATCATGGCAGCCACCAATGCCAATGCTCGATGATTTTGCAGCTCTTGCAAGAGCGCACTCAAGGGCAAGGCAACAAGGAAATCAAGGTCAAGGCAACAACCAGCCGCACTTTGCTACTCTCGCCGGGCCCTCGCTAATCAGCCGAAGTCTTTCAGTCGGTCGAGGCCACAGACGCCGACGATTGGCTTGTGGACATCTGCAAGCATTTTGAATGTAGCAATGTCGACCGAGGACTTTGTCAAGTTTGCATCGCTTCAACTCAAGGATCAAGTTGCCGAGTGGTACCAGAATACAAAGATTCCAGAGGAGGTCGGTCATTACCTGGGATGAGTTCCGCCGAGATTTCGTGAGCTCACCACATTCAAAAGTGTTGTTGAGAGCAAGCGTGAGGAGTTCCGCAATCTCAAGCAAGGCAACATGTCTGTCTATCAATACAATATCCAGTTCCAGAAACTCGCTCGCTTTGCTAAGCAAGACGTCCCTGATGAAAAGAGTATGATCTATCAATTCAGAGGTGGTCTCAGAGAAGATCTGCAATTAGCTCTTGTGCTTTTTGAGCCAGAAAAGTATGATGAATTCTACAACATGGCACTGAAGCAAGAAGCTGCCCAGCTCAAATGTGAGGCTTCTAAGAAGAGAATCATGGATGCAGTTCAGTCTTCTTCTTCCTCTCAAGTGGCAGCTAAGCAGCAGAAGTTCTACCTTCCTCCTCCTCCGTTTCGTCAGCCTTATCAGCAGAAGAACTCAGGTGGTCGTGGATCTTCCCACCCACCAACCCAAGCTATCGTAACAAGTCTAATTCTCAAGCTCCAAGGTCAAATGCTCCTTACCACCGTCCGCCTCGAGGTGACTTGGAACAAGTGTCACAGAAGGTCACTATGCTAACAAGTGCTTCAACCAGGCGCCTTGCGCCTCCTCCTCCCCGTGAAATCTTCCAGCAATGCAAAGGGTCAAGCATAATCCAAAGTCTGCAAAGGTGAATATGATGAATGCAGCTAAAGCAGAGGAATCTTCCGATGTGATAATGGGTAATCTCTCGCTTAATGATATTCCTGCAAAAGTCTTATTTGATACCGTGCATCGCATTGTTTCATCTCAAGACCTTTTTCATCTAAGCATGAGTTGGGTTACAAGTATTACCTAGTTCTTTATCAATTGTGTCCCCGGTAAGCAAATGACAGCTAATAATTATGTCCCGGATGTTTCTATCAAGATGGGCGGTTATAGATTGCTAAACCAATTGTTCTTGGTGACTCGGATATTGATCTTATTCTCGGATGGATCGGTTTATCAGCACAAAGCTCAGCTTGATTGTGCTGCCAGGAAATTTAATTGACTCACTCTTCTAATGATGTGATCATCTATGCCGCCGTGATGAAACCATTCGGTTGTTTTCTCAATGAGAAGGGCGAATTGATGCTATCTCTCGATTCCAATGCTTGTGAGTACCAAGATGTCTTTCCGTAAGAGCTTCCGGTATGCCTCCTCATCGCCGCTTGAGTTCGTATCGATCTTGAGCCCGGCATCGAACCCGCTTGCAAGCGCCCATACAAGCTTGGACCCGATGAGCTGAAGGAATTGAAGAAGCAGCTCGATGAACAAGAGCGCCTGGTTTGATCGCACCGAGTTCATCTCCTTGGGGTTGTGGTGTTCTTTTGTCCGAAGAAGGATGGCACGGACCGACTTTTGCGCCGATTACCGCCCATTGAATAAGAAGACAATCAAGAACAAGTATCCACTTCCCAACATCAATGAGCTTTTCGAGCAACTCAAAGGTGCTAAAGTGTTCTCCAAGCTTAACCTTCGATGGGTTATCATCAAATTCACATTCGTGAACAAGATATTCCCAAGACAGATTCGTAACAAGCTTTGGTTCTTGTGAATATACTGTCATGTCTTTCGCCTTGTCAATGCTCCTCCAACTTTCTCGGATGATGAACTTCATCTTCAACCCTTACACCAATGAATTCGCCTTGGTCTATCTTGATGATATTTTGGTCTTCCAAGAATAAGAAGGATCATGCCAAACATTTGCGATTGGTGCTAGACAAGCTCAGAGAGTATCAATTTATGCTAAGTTCACCAAATGTGAATTTTGGCTTGATGAAGTGCTTTATCTTGGTCATATCATCTCCGCTAAGGGTATCATCAGTTAATCCCAGAAGGTGTCCGCAGTTGGGAATTGGGAACCTCCTCGTATCGTCAAGCAGCTTCAGCAGTTTTCTTGGTCTTGCAAGTTATTGTCAAGATTCGCTGAGAATTTCTCCAAGATTGCAAAGCCTCTTTCCAACCTCCTCCGTAAGCATGTGAAGTATGTCCGGTCTCCCCGAGTGTGACGTTGCTTTCAATACTCTCAAAGAGAAACTCGTCATAGCTCCTATCTTGACTCCTCCCGATGAATCCAAGCCATTCAAGTTTTCGTGATGCTTCTTCAAGGTCTCGTGCTGTGTTAATGCAAGAGAAGAGAGTTGTGGTTTATACCTCTCGCCAGCTTGAAGCTCAACGAAAAGAACTACCACAATCACGATCTTGAGTTGGCGGCAGTTGTCCATGCATTGATAACATGGAGACATCTCTTGTTGGGAAGGAAAGTGGACATATTCACCGATCACAAGAGTCTCAAGTATATCTTCACTCAACCCAACCTCAACCTCGTGAAGACTCGATGGGTCGAAATGATTCAAGAGTACAACCGAGTATTGAATATACCCGGCAAGGCCAATGTGATTGCAGATGCTTTGAGCAGAAGGCTTATCGCAATGCTTTAATCCTCAAGCCCTTCCAACCGGATCTTTGTGAAGCTTTCCAAGCTGAATCTTCGTTGTTCCTCAAGGCTTTCTTGCCAACCTCATAGTCTCTCCTACTTTGGAAGATCAGATTCGTGAGGCTCAACTCCTGGATACCATGGTGAAAAAGGTGAAACGTGGTATCGATAAGGGCATTTCCAAGTACAAGTGCTTCCACATTGATGACAAAGATACTCTTTCTTTGAGGACCGGATTGTGGTTCCTAAGGGTGATCTACGAAGTCATTATGAACAAGGCACACAATTCGCTTCTATCCATTCATCCCGAAGTACGAAGATGTACCATGACCTCAAGCAACAGACAGGACTTGAATGAAGCGAGAAATTGCTCAATTCGTGAATGAATGTGATGTCTGCAGAAGAGTGAAAGGTAACACCAACGACCAGCTGGTCTCCTCCAACCTCTTGCTATTCCGTAATGGAAGTT